>JBBPDI010085287.1:0-13039 GCA_037974545.1 Cucumis variabilis
TAATGCAATCCTCATTGAGCAACAACGACTTGAGCTTCAAGAAACCAGATGCATGATTGAAGAGTAGAGAAGGTTCTTCGAGATGCAGTCTAGACAATTGGAAGAAATGATGAGGAAGATTGAAGAATTGAGTCGGGCACATGGAGGAGGATCGTGAAGCGTCCACAACTTTCTTACTTTAATTTGTACGTGCTTTACCTTGCTTCCTTGCATTGCTTTCTTATTTGAACTTTTTTTCATATTTATGTAATTCTAATAAAATTTCAATTTCTATATTTTATTGACTGTTTTCGTTGTTCAGTTTTAATTCAAAATCGAATAGTGGAAAATAAATAAAATAAATAATTAATTAATTAATAATAAAATATTAAAAAAAAAAATCGAGATGTGTTGGGAATAAGCCTTACTACCGACGTACCTGCACGGCATCGGGCGTCCTTTTAGCAATGCATCTTCACCCGACACGGGTTACACGTCGGGAAATCTTATATCCCGACGCATACTAGACGTCGTGAATCGAACGTTGGGAGATAGGAACTCTCGACGCACCTACAACGTGCGTCGGGGATGGTTCTCCAGACAAATATCTACCGACGTGGTTCCCGACGTTGTATTATACGTCGGGAGTGGGTCTCCTTATGTTTTTGTCAATGTTTCCAACGTACCAGTGCGTCGGGAAAACCCTGTTTTCCTGTAGTGTACATTGTATTCGATATCAAACATCAACCACATACCTTGTATTATCCTCTTCCGTCTTTTATCCTCTTTGGTCTCTTCCAAAAGATATAAAAATTAATATTATTTTAACTTCAATGGGTAATTAAGAAAAAGTACAATAAAACCAAACAACCACTGTAGCCATCTAATTTTATCCTACATATTTTTATTATTTTTCTATTCATTTTTTAAGAAAAAAATTAATTAATAAAATCTTTCTTTTGACTTATTTTTGAAAAAGAAAAAAGAAAGAAATTAATAAAATCCTTTTTAACTCATTGTAGGAAGAACGAAATTAATAAAACCATTTTTAAACTCATTTAAAAAAAAGAATTAAGAAAATCTTTTTAACTCTTTTTTAGGAAAAGGAAAAATTAATTTATTTTAAATAAAATATTTTTCTATTTATTTTAGGAAAAAATAAATCATTTTTATTTTGACAAGATCTCATAATATTTCATATCTTTTATTTTAGAAAAAATGAAATTTACTTTATTAGTATAATATCAAATTTTGATTTTATTCTTATTATTTTTTTCTAATTTGTGGTGCACCTCGAGTCTATAAATAGGACCTTTTGTCATTTGGAGAGAGGGAGGAGAAAAGTTTCAAAAAAAAAAAACTTTAGAGAAAAGTTGTTAGAGAAATTTTTTTTAGAGAATCTCTGCAAATAGGAAGAAAAGTTTATGCAAAAGGTAGGTTTTTATTTCATTACGTATAGACTTTGTAAAAGGTGCATATGGTAGGGATTTACTCTCCTAAGGATCCGCACCTCATCATTGAGCAATTTTCTTTGAGATTTGAAACTTTTTTTTTCTTTGTTCTTAGAGATAGAGAGGAAGAAAAATAAATGTATAAGATTTTTTTTTTTTTTTGCTTTTGTTTACTTTTTATTGTTATTACTTTTTTTTTTGTAAAAGAAAAACCTTAATCTTTTTCTTCTCTCTGAAAAATAGAGAAAAAGAAAAAGATATAAGATTTTTTTAAAAATCTTGATCTTTATTTTTTTTCCTCTAAAAAAATAATAAGTAATAGAGATTATGTCATTATTATTAAAATATATAGATTATTATTATTGTACATTATATTTATATTTATTATTATTTTATTATTATTATTACTACACTTGTTATTGTTATTCTTTTTAGATTACTATTTATTTTCTTTTAATTATCTTATTATTATTACTATATATGTATATATAAAATTTTTTATTATTAATTTCTTTGTATCATTACTTTATTATTATTATTATTATTATTATTATTATTATTATTATTATTATTATTATTATTATCAACTTGCCGCCACACCTTTTTTTTAAAAAAAAATCTCTTTTATTTTTCTTTTATTTTTTTTTTCCTTTCTTTCTTCTTTGCTCTTTTTCTCCTTCCTTTTTCTTTTACTGCTGCCTACTGTCTTTATATTTTTCTTTTAACTTACTTCCTTCCATGCTTAATAATTATTATTATGCAGTATTAAATTTATAAATATTTTTCTTTTAAATTTTGTAATATTACCACGACATTTTATATAAGTTAATTAATTTTTTTTCTATCATATTTATCTTTAAAAAAAAAAACTCTGACGACAGAATTAAAAATATCTGAAAGTCCGTTATTTCTAAATTCTTGAAGTGAGGGGATCGGTTCTTTGGGAGTCTAAGATCGATTTCCAATATTTTTCAAAAAACAAAAATCTTATCTTACTTACTTAATTCGTTGGGTGATATATTTGATCACATTGTGTATTATCTTCTATTGACATAATTTTGAAGTTTTTCTTAAATTTTCTTTTTTAACCATTTAGAAATTATCTTTAAAACTACCATTTCTAATGGGTTTTTTTAGTTTAAAATATAAATCTATAATTCATAAGGTTTCCTAATCAACTTTTTTAATAACTCACATCTATTTTGTTAAAAAAAAAATCTTACGACGGAATCTAGAAAATTTGAGAGTCAATTTTCTAGATTTCTTGAGGTGATCACATCTTTGGAAGTCCAAGATATGGTCCCAAGAAAAATTGAATTTAATCAATATTTTTTTAAAAAAATATTAATTCGAAGCCTAACCTATGATAGATTTTGAGAAATTGTAATAATTTCTCATTTTCTTAAGGTGGAGAATTTTCCTCAATATAGTCTAATTAATGGAATATTATTCCACTTATTTTATGGGATCGTTGTTTCAAATATTGAAGTGATGAGCAGGAAAATAAGACATAAAAACAATTTTTTTAAAATGAATTTCATTCAAGACTCTAAGTTAGGCCATCGTTTTCTAAACTGGTGTTACGGGGTGCTAATACCTTCCTCGTACACAAATGACTCCCGAACCCAACTTTATTTTTCGCAGACCATTTCTTAAAAAAAATATTTACTTTATTTTGGTGTCCAATCACACCCTAAAAAAAAGATTGGTGGCGTCTCCTATTGTCGGACACGTGACGACAACCACAAAGTCACTAAAATCTGACGACTGACGGTGACTGGAAGTTTTGGCATAATCGGTGAACAAATGCAAATGAAGGAGATCGACGCAGCTGAACGTGAGACGCGCGAAGGAACAAGCGGCGTAAAGGTGCTCGGCTTCAGATGAAGTAAACATGCAACTAGCAGCGTGCAGTGGAGGAGACGTTTCCCTACGGCTTAGTTCTCAGTCAACAGAATGAAGGGGATGGCTACAAAGGTGGAGATCTCAACTGGATGAAGAACACTCGATGGGGATGGAGGTGTCGTCGGCGACTAGGGTTTGGCGAGAGTGAAGAAGATGATGAATAGTAATAATAATATTATTAATTAATAATATTAAATATTATTATTATTATTATTAAATATTATTATATTATTCTTTTCCCTTAAATATCTTCCTTTTCCTTTTTTTTTCTTTTCCAATTTAAATAAAACAAATCTTTTCTTCAAATATTAAATAATTCAAAAATATTAAATTTATGTTTGCTATTATTTTAGAAATATGAAGATAATCTTAGCATGATTTTAGGGATGATACAATTTTAAATTCAAATTATTATTAACAATGCCTATTTTTATAAATTTTTAAAGCAATTTTAATATTTTAGAGGTTTCAAAACAAAATTTAAAATCTATTTTGAAATTATGGAAATGAGATAAAGGATATTAACAAGATAATCCTAAAATTTTAAAATTATGTTTGACATCATTTTAGGAAAATCAATCAAGTAGCACAGTTATAGGGGGTAAGATACACTTTTAATTTTAACAATCACAACTAAATAAATTGTTAATTACTTGATTTGAAACCTACAAATAGGAAAATCTGGATTAAATTGCAGGCTTAAATCTAGGGGATGTTGATTCAATCAAATTCATTCCAAAAATAAATATTTATTTAATATTTTTACATAACTGAATGATTTGCAAGTATATTGTATTCATGATTCTGGGTTATATTCCATCATTTTAACATACGCAAGTACATTGTATCTATCAGATAAGGATTTTCCTCTATACAGGTAAAATCAGCTGAAAATATAAAAAAGTGAAATTATTGTATTTATATTTGACATAATTTTAGAGAATGATCTAAAATTTAAATTCAAATTGTTATTAAAATTATATCATGTATTATTTAATAAATTGTACAAAATAACATATTTAGTTAAGATTTACCAAATTTGAATGTTATTTATAAAATACAGTGAATTTGTGTTATTTTCAATATCATGTCTCATTTTTTTGACCTATTGAAATAAATTGTATTTAGAATATGTGAATCATCCTATATCTAGGGAATGATACTACATCTTGATGACCAAAATTTTTATTTTTTTTGTATGTCCCAAATCTGTTGATTGGAATATGTTTGTATAATGGATAACTATAAAATTTTAAGGATTGTGGATCACATTTATGGTGTATTTGACACTCTTACTAGATGAAAATAAACGTAGATATTAACGTAATTTAAAAACACAACGTCTCAAAATAATTATTCAATATCATTGACACAATAAAACAATTTTTTTAAAAATAAAAATCAACCAATTAACACGATTTTAGGAAAAGATAAAATTTTAAATTCAATTTGTTATTAGCAATACGTATTTTGAAGGTATTTAAATACAAAATTTAAATTCAAAATTTTTATAAATATTTTGGAATATAAATAATCCAAAAATGTTGAATTTATGTTTGCCATTATTTTAGGGATATCAATCAAATAACGCGATTGAGATGATATAATTTTTAATAAAATAAGTGGATAATGGTAATTAACACGATATAATATTTTAAATTCAATTTTTTATTAACAATACATATTTTTTTAGGTATTTAAGTTCAAATTTTTACAAATATTTTGGTATATAAATAATTCAAAGATATTGAATTTATGTTTGCTATTATTTTAGGGATATCAACTAAACTAAGTAGTATGACTTTAGGAGTGAATTTTTTTTTAATAAAACAAGTGGATAATCGTAATTAGTATTATTTTAGGGAATGATAAAATTTTAAATTCAAATTGTCATCAAGCATATGTATTTAAATTTTAAAAAAATTTATAAATATTTTGAATATGGAATAATTGCTATATGCATAATTGTATGACTAATATGGTCAATCCGAATATAGAATAATTGTTATATGCATAATTATAGGAAGATACACCATTTATATGAAGTTGTTATTATATAAAATGCATAATTTTAAGTAAAAGATATTGTTTTAAATTTCAAATTTTTTAATCTTCCAACGAAACCTACAATTGAGCAATAGGATAATCTGTTATAAATTTAAAGCATAAATCTAGAATTTAGTTAAATGAGATCAATATATAAAATAAATATTTATTTAATATTATTACAAAATTGAATGATATCCAAATACACCGTAATCGTAATTATGTGTTATGCTCTATTGTTTTACGGTTCACAAATACATTGTAATTAACAAAATGATATTCATTCTATCAAGGGGTAAAATCGGTTGAAAAATTCTCAAATAATATATATCTTTTGCGATTTTGCTAAAAATCAAATTATTTTTTATGTTTGCTATTTTTCAAACTGCACTCTATTATTTTGCCATTCTCACGGATTTCTCTATTAAGAATTGATTTCAAGATGAAATCATATTATCAAATATTGGTATAAGACTCCATTAAGCCCAACACATGTATCTTGCCTGCCGGTCTACTCCACCATTGTTAATTGTTGGTTTTGAGATGGAACCTATTACTAACAAATAAAATATCCATGAGCTTTGTACTTTGTTTCAAATACACAAGTTAAATTACAAAATATTATAGTCGCGAGACTACTATATCATAGACACATATAGTATAGTAGTCTATTCTGATATAGCGTAAATAAACTATAATCCTATTTTGTTATATCTTCAAATATTTTTTGTAATTTTATCGTTTAAAATAATAAAAAATCTTTAAAAATGACCAAGTGGAAAAAATATTTATACTTTTATGTCTAAATCAAATATAGTGAGTTTTGATCCTCGTTTGTTCAATGTTTTATAAATGTCTGTAAATATAATGTATAATTGTGTTTTTGTTGTACATAAGAATTCTATCAAATATCATTCAATATATTGATAAAAAGTAATCAATTATAATTTTAATTGTAAATATTTGAGAGTTGCATCATTTATAATATTAAAAGGGACATTTTTAAAAATAGCAAAATAAATTAAAATATTTACAAGTTATAACAAAATTTTGGATTCTATCACTGATCATCTTCTATCACTATAGCATATCAATGACTATCAACGATAGAATTTGTTGTAGGTTGTAAATAATTTGTAAAATTTGCTATTTTTTTGAAAATTTTCCATATAAAACTTATAACTACTTAATATATTTAAATAGGGTACCAAAATAATTATATTGTAATTTTTATTTTAATTAAACAATATTAAAAAAATATAAAAATTTTCACAAATATAACAAAATACCACTCATGTAACAAAATTATAATAGTCCATGAAGTCAATAGAAATTTTTCATAAATTTTAGATTTGTCACTAATATTGCGAATGATTCAGATTTATTTTTCACTTCCAAATTTCTTCAGCTCCTCTTCCAGATTTTCTTTCTTCTATTTTTATTCATGTTTTTCTTTTTTCTTTTTCTTTATCTTCTCTTTCTTTCTTACCGTTCCTTTTTTAGAATATCAAAATCGTTTAAGTATCACTTTGATATGATATAAACGATCATTTAGATTAAAAAATTTTCCCACCGTTAAAAAGAACTACACAATCGTGAATAATTTTCTACACGATCATGTATAATTTTTTACACGATCATGTATCATTTTCTACACGATTGTGTATCATAATTGTTAAGAAAAAGAATTACAAGAAGCATTTTTCCCGTTGTTAAAAAGAACTACACGATTGTGTACACAATCGCATATCATGATTGTTTAGAGAAATAATTACACAAAATATTTTTTCCATCTCGTTAAAAAGAACTACACGATCATGTATCATTTTCTACACGAACGTGTATCATGATTGTTTAGAAGAAGAATTACACGCATACGTGTGACCGGTGTTGATACTACCTACAAGATGATGTATCATTTCCTACATGATCGTGTATCTTCCTTCACGATCGTGTATCATGATCATTTAGAGGGAGAATTACACGAGCGTCTGTGGTCAATTAATCGCGTCTTGACTGAGGCATTTTTAGTATTTTTCATGGTGGGAACGTGAGTTTTTTTCGTTAATTTCAAATTTGTTTTATACAATGTAAATATTTTATCAATTTGTTGTATTTTTTTAAAAATCTCATAAGATTTTTTTGTGTGTGTAAAGTTTATATTATTAAAAAAATTGACAAATAAAAGAAAAGGTTAAAATAATAATAATAAAATAAGCAAGTTTGCATGAATTGTAACAAATCTTATAATTATCTTGTAATGTTGTTGAATTCTCAACTCCTTTAACATCTTTCCGTTATTATCATCATTATCAACGTAAATTCCCCCATTATTGATGTTAAAATTTCCAAATAATAAATCACTACCATCTGTTTCTTGATTTACAAGTGACTCCTTGATTTACAAGTGACGTTAAGTATACCGTTGTTGTTGTAGTTGCTGCGGTTGTTGTGTATAAATCGAATATAAGATGTGTGAGAAATGAGATCAAAACCTCCAATAAAATGGACATTAGTGGTTTTTTAGTGTAAATAGTTTTGTTTTATTTTTTTTAATTTTTAAAAAAACTTCTAAAATAATTTTCTTAAAATTATTGTGAGTGCACAAAAAAACAAATTATTTATAAAAATAGTAAAAAAATTTAATGGACTAAGTTTGATGAAAAAAAAACATTACTATTGCTTTGCTTAAGGTAGAGAGAACAAGTACCTATAAAAATAATAAGGAAATCTAAATTTGACAAACAATAAAAAAAGACAATGTATTATTGGAGAGAGAAAGCAATATCTTGAGTTGAACACAAGAAGAGAAATCAAATACTACTACATTTTTTAAAATATTTTTAAAACTACAATGTTTTAATAATTATTTTCAAAAGTTGCATTATTTATAAAAATTTCAATTTAAAAAATACCACTAAATTTTGAAAAAAAATACCATTACCTACAAACAAAAACAATAGTCCTAGAGTACATTTTTTAACTATAGAGTTAATCTTTTTTTTCTCCCAAGGGCATTTAATTATAGAAGGAGTGAGTGATAATATAGAGGTTACTTTTTTGGGTTAGCTTTGTTTGTTTGGTTTTCTTTCCAGCTCTCTCATTTTCTTCTCACTTCACCATCGACTCTCAAACTCATTTTCACTCTCGCTTGTTCTCTCTTCTCCATGGCTGCTTCTCCTTCTCTCCTCTTCTTCCTCGCCTTCGCCTCTTTCTCCTCTCTCTCGCCAGAATCCTAACTCTGGCAGGATGCTCATACTACCTTTACCTTCTCTTCTTACCATCTTCTTTTTTTTAGGGTCTCTTATTTTTGTGGTGCATGGGAATCCCATGTCTATATATATTCCAATCAATTAGGAGTTTCAATAAATTAAATTGGATTAAAGTTTTTTAGATTTGTTCTACCAACTCATCACAAATATTAGAGTTATAATCAAGACCCAACAAATATATTCAAATATTAGAGTTATAATCAAAACCCAACAAATATAGTAAAATTAAATAGTTTATATAAAGACTATAAAGTTGAAGGGAGCTCGACCCGACCTGGCCCTTCTATTTTCATAACCGCTACCAATTTTCGTCTGCCTAATTTTGCTCTTGGTGTAACCCTCCTGGCACTCATTTCCACTTAGTTATGCCTTTATTCAATTGTATTCATCTCATATCTCAGCTTCTTTGCTCTCTATTTCTTAATGAATGGTTTGATTTCTCTAAGGTTTCACCATTCTTGTAAGAATTTGATTTATTATGCAATGGGAAAGGAAGGCAAGGTTGAAAGGAAAATCCCTATTTCCATTTTTGGAACAGAAGCATGTTGAAACTATTATCTAAAAAATGGAGAGTGACATTTTCTAAACTGCCCTTAGTGGGATTTCTTAAAATGTTACCATACCTCACACACATTTGCTCATATATTGTATAATATATTTTATAATTTTTACTATATTTCTTATTATTATATAATAATATAACATGTTAGAATTCCTTAATAAAAAAAGAAAAAAAAATCAAAAAGCTATTAATGATAATTTCCTTTTATTTATTTGTATTATTAAGTGGTAGGAAACAAAGATGAATCAAGTTCACAATCGACTGTTTCGATCATTTTGGTATTTAATTAAGAACGAATCGGCTACCAGAGTGATGAGTTAACTTAAAAGGGATATCGTGACAGTTAGCATTAAAGATCATGACCATGAGTCGTAACGGCTACATTCACCTAAACTCGTCTTTTTACTTTTTTTTCTTCTTTTTTTTCAAAATCTTCCCTCTTAATTACCCATAAAAATTTAGAGCAGTGAGAGAGGTAGAACTTAAAAGTAGGATGGTCAAAATAGGTTTTCTTTTCGAATTAAAAAAGTTATAGCAATTATAAGAGTGTAATTTGGAATCCTAGCTAGCTAGCTTAGGAAAATTTATGGAGCTGTGTAACTAGGTTAGTGTATTGTTTTATGTTAGCTAGCTCATACAGTAACACTTAATGAAAATTAAGGCTATTATTTTGGTGAGTGTAGAGGAAATTTGAACTTTTTTAAAAAATATAAAAAATGGGTGAGATGTCAAAATATTGACAAAAATAGATGAAGTCGTCGACAGCTTCCCACACATTCTACTTTTTCTTTATTTTATATATATATTATGTGGGCCCCACAATTTATTATTCTTTATTCTTTATATATATTTTGTATGGGTCCTACATATTATTCTTTTTCTCATATTATATATATATATATACTAATTTTTCCAATTCTACAAATAACTTTCTCTATTAAATTAATTTTATATATATATCAATTATTCAAATTCTAAAAATATCGTTCTTTATAAATTATTTTTTCCTTTTTGCTTTTATATATATATATATATATATTAAATATTTCAATTTTCAATTTTTTATATTCATCCTTTTCTAAAAAATTAATTTTTTTTCAACTTTAAATTAAAAAAAACATATATTAACAAAAATATGTTATTAAAAAATATATTAAAAAAATTAAATTAAAAAATAATTTTCATGGATGAACTTAATTAATAATTTTCAATTGCAAATTATTCTAATTATTATTATTCTTAGAGTAAGATTCAACTTTTCTCAATTATTATTATTACTATTTTAATTTTTTTAATATACTTTTTTAATAACATATTTTTTTTAATATATGTGTTTTCTTAATTAAAAATAATTAAATTAAATTAGAAAGGATGAACTTAATAAGAAAAATTGAATATTTAAATATTTAATATATATATAAAGGAAAAAATAATTTAATAAAGAATGATATTTTTAGAATTTGAATAATTGATATATATATATATATAAAATAAAGAAAAAAACAATGGAAACCGTGGGGCCCAGTAGGTAGAAGTCGTGGACCCCGACACGACTTCTCCTATTTTTGTTAATATTTTGACATCTCACCTATTTTTTACCTATGTTTAAAAAAACATATTATTTTTGAAAAAAGTTCAGAAAATTTTGACTGTTGTATATTCACGAGAACAAAGAAGCTCTTTCCACCCAACAAAAATAATTTATATAATTAAGTTACACAAATCTAGAGTTAATTTATCAACGTAGTAACTAATTTTTCTAATTTAAAATTAAAACTTACACAAAAACCAGTATTTTACTCCATTACACAATTAATTCTTCAAAAGAAAAGTTAACAACAATTATCATTAAAAAAAATTATTGCAGGTCTCAAAACTAATAAAGACAAAAAGTTAACCCTATTTTTATCTATAGTTAAGATGTACCTAATTTTTTAATTTGCACATAATTTTTTAAACAAACCAAAATCTAACTTTATTTTAAATTAGATTATGTAATATAAGACGAGGAATATTCTTGTCCTTTTATTATTTTTTTTAATTTTATTGCATTTTTTATTATACAAATACGTACTGGCCTAGACTGGACACAATATTATGATTAATTTATAATATTTTATACAAATTGATGTATTCATTTTTTAATACTGGACACAATATTATGATCAATTTATAATATTTTATACAAATTGATGTATTCATTTTTTAATATTTATTGGTTATACAAATTTGACGATGTATTCATTTTCTAGAAAAAAAAGTTAATCGCTAAAGTTTTGAAAGCAAAATTAATATATGACCTTAATACTTCTTTAAAAATGTTTTAAAATTAGACTATTAGATTAGTTTTAAAAATTTAGAGAATAAATGTTACTCTTAAAAGAACTGAACAAAAATTGGGACAACAAAAAGTAATGTTACCAAATGTGTTTTTAGGTGGTTATAATTTTATTTTGGTTCTTAAACTTTGTTCTATTTTAGTTTCTTCCGATAAAATTTTGTTAACTATTTAATGGAATGAACGTGACTTTCTATATTTTATATTTTAATTATTAGATTTTATATTCATCGTATTAATTAAATTGATAAATAACTAAAAATATCGTTAATTTATTGTATAAATCTTTTATGTCAACCCATAACATAATCAAACTCAAATTAAAAACTTAGAGTCCATTAAGCCCAACGTATGTGTTTGGTTTAAAATTGGTTAGCCCAAACATGCACCATCTTAAGGATGGAGGGTGGTCTACTTCCTCACGTCAATTATTGGTTTTGAGATAGAATATACTACTATCAAATAAAATATCCATGAGCTTTATGTACTTTGTTTCAAATACTCCACTTAAATTAAAAATATTATAGCAACGAGATACTACTATATTAAAGACACATATAGTCCAGTATTGTTTTTATCGTGATATATAGTAGATAGAATGTGATATTTTGTTATATCTATAATTATTTTCGATAGTTTGTCATTTAAAATAATGAAAATTTGTTAAAATTGATCCGATAGAAAAAATATTTACACCCCAAGCCAAAATCAAATGCAGAGACTTTATGTCCTTGTTTGTTTAATATTTTATAAATGTGAAAATATATTGATAAATAGTAATCTATTATAGAGTTACATAATTTGTAATATTAAAACTAACTATTTAATATATTTAATGGAGTATAAATTAATTATAGTGTAAATTTTATTTTAATCAAATAATATAAGAAAGTATATTTTTATTAATATTTAAAAAATATAAGAAAAATGACAAGTAAGAGAAAAAGTTATTTAATAATAGAATAAAAAAAGATTTGGATCGTGGAAAAGAATTATAAGAAATACACCCTTTGTATGGTAAAACAAATCAAAGATAGAAGGGAATGCTAACATGTCTTAGAAATGAGTGGTATTCTAAAATAACCCATAGGGGCTTCAAATTCATAAAATCATTATTACCTAAAAAAATTTCCAACGACTCTAGATAACTTTTTTTTTTGTTATTTTTTTAATCTCTAAAATAATTTTTTTAAAATTATTATTTAGTATATTACACAAAGTTTAATAGATTATAGGTGTTAATTTTGTTATTTTTTAAAATATTTTAAAAAAATAAAAAATAATACCTTATACATCTACTTTGTTTAGAAAATTAGACTAAATTTTGGAAAAAGTATCAAATTGTCCTCTACCATTTGATTAAAAATTAAATAACTAAATTATTATAAGGAAGTTTATAAAAAAAATAGAAAAAAAAATAGAATAACACAAAACTTTCCAAAATAAGATTTAAACATTCTTAAATACATAAACCACGCGTTTGGGT
>JBBPDI010085301.1:0-13037 GCA_037974545.1 Cucumis variabilis
ATCCTATTATTATTACACTCGAGCCAAATACTCCATAAGATGGCAAAGAAACTAGCATGCTACAAGATTATGCCCTTGTTACAATAGGGTGGATTAACGAGCTCCTAAAGAAAATGTGCAAAATGCCAACCCTACAACAGATAATGGAGAAAAATGACAGTTCATTTCATAACCATTTACTTTTGTATTCTACATGTATACACATATACTAAAGAGAGAAGCTTCTGTTAATATTTCATCCTTGTTAATAGTTGAAAATGGGAAAGTTTCAAGAACCAACCATTTTGTCACGTTACAAGAACCAACTACAAGGCAAATATAATTTTTGAAAAATGAATGGATTCTAAAAAATTAGATGGAGGAAGAGAAACTTGGCTACTTTACTTTGTTTCTCATCTTGAGGTGGAGTCCAAAACAAAGATGTAAATTAGAGACGATCCATCCACCTTTCACTATAGAACAAGAAATAGTCTACTACTGGGAGTAGTTCACAGTTTTAGCCAACCACTCATTATAGAACAAGGTTATCATAGGGCTCCTCGTGGGTATGACTAGAGGAGTTAGACAAAACTTTCCTTCCATAGACGTTGTCAGAATCTGATGCCGACATCGAGATCTACAATGGAGACACTATCTGCTAGCAAAAAACTCAAACTTCTTAATCGACTCTTCCTTCCTCGCGCCCTTCTACCTTTAAACGACATCCTTGAGGTTAGCTACAATCAGACCTCCGATTTCATTTGGCTTAAGCAGAAGAAGAAAAAAGAGGATCAGATCACCATTTTTTCATTTGAGGGTTTGGGGTGATTTGGGGGTTTGAGGGCCTCCTTCATTTTTTCTTCTCTTATATGAAACCCTCAAAAAAATCTCAAATTAGAGAACCAATGAAAAGAGACCAAAAAATTAAATACCTTTAACGTCGGTTTTAAAAAACCGGATCTTTAATGTCGGTTTACAACCGACATTGATCCTACATCTTTGATGTCGGTTTAAAACCGACATTAAAGATCCACTTTTTTGAAACCGACATTAAAGGTATGTGTTGATTTTTTTCAACCGACATCATAGGGCATATTTCTTGTAGTGGACTGGTGCAATAACAAGTTTTTGCTTAAGATTTTGGAAACTACTCTCACATGTTGGGCTCAAATAAAAGGAGTCTCATTCCTAGTCAACTGAGTCAAAGGAGTAGCTATACGAAAGAAATCCTCCACAAACCTCCAGTAATAACCTGCTAAACCTAGAAAGCTACGAACTTCACTAACTGTGGAAGGTCAGGACTAACTAGTAACAGCTTCAATCTTTGTTGGATCCACAGAAATTCCCTCACTAGATACCACATGGCCAAGAAAAGTCACCTGCTTCAGCTAAAATTCACACTTTGAAAACTTAGCATAAAGTTTATTGGCTCGAAGAGTCTCTAAAACTTTATGCAAATGCTCATCATGCTCAACCTCTATCTTGGAGTAAACCAAGATATCATCTAAAAACTATTACGAAAGTGTCTAAGAAATCCTTAAACATCCTGTTCATCAAATCCATGAATACGGCAGGAGCGTTTGTCAAACCAAAAGACATTACAATGAATTCATAATGTCCATACCTCGGATGAAAGGCAGTCTTAAGAATGTCATTGTCTCTAATCCTCAACTGATGATAACCTTAACGTAAATCAATCTTCGAGAACATAGTGGCTCCCTGTAACTGATCAAACAAATTATCGATTCTGGGCAATGGATACCTGTTCTTAACTGTCACCTTATTAAGCTCTCTGTAGCCAATGCAAAGATGCATCGATCCATCTTTCTTCTTCACAAATAGTACTGGTGCACTCTAAGGCGACACATTGGGCCGAATGAAACCCTTGTCTTATAATTCCTGTAACTGTACCTTCAGTTCTTTCAATTCAGTCGGAGCCATTCTATAAGGGGCTCTCGAAATTGGAGTAATACCTGGCTTCAACTCAATAGCAAAATCAACCTCCCTGTGAGGCGGGAGACCTGGAAGCTCCTCTAGAAATACATCAGGGTATTCCCTTACCACAGGTTCTTATGTCAAGAAAATCTCAGCTTCCCTAGTATCCACCACACTGGCCAAAATACTCCATGTACCCTGGTTGAGTAGCTTACTAGCTTTCATAGCTGAAATTACTTTAGGCAGTACCACATTCCCTACTCTTTTAAATTTAAAATTAGGCCCTGGAGAAGGATTGAACATTACCTCCTTGCGAGAATAATCAATACTAGCATGATTAGCAGCTAACCAATCCATGCCTAAAATTACATTGAAATTACGCATATCCAGTACTAGTAAGATTACATCCAACACACGTCTAGCTATCTCAATTTAACATGCTTTAATCTTTTCTTTTGACAACATAATTTCTATAAATGGTGTAGACACTGATAAAACATAATCTAAGGGCCCCACTTCTAAACATGCATGGGTTAAAAATATCTATGATATAAAAGAGTGAGAGGAACCAAAGTCAAACAGGGCTACGGCATAATGCCCTAACATTGGTAGTGTACCTGTCACAATTGTGCTAGCTCTCTCAGCCTCAGATCTATTAGTGGCAAACACTTTGCCCTATTGTTGTGCTCTCTCCCCCTAACTGCTCTATTCAGCCTCAGTAGTTCTCAAAGGACATTAATCAGCTGTACTAGTAAGATTACACTTGAATCAAGTCCTAGTCCCAAAAAAATAGCGACCCAGGTGGCGCTTTTCACAAGTGTTGCACAACGGTTTCTCTCTAGTAGCTTCACTTACCCCAATAGGGTTCTGTTGGAAATGGTGAAATTCTCCACCTGATCTCAAGTTCCTCTGAGGAACTTCAACAGACTTTTGATCTGCTTTCCTCTTCTGTCCAGATGATGTTTCCTTATCAAACCTCTTTGACTGAACCTCATCCTTCTGAATACTCATGTCCACTGTCAGGCACAGTGCTTCAGCCTGAATAGATGGCTTAAGTGCTCGTACAAAACCTCTGATCTCATCCTTAAGACCTCTAACAAATCTCTATGCTCTGGCTTGCTCATTATCAACTAACTTAAGGGCAAAACGTGACAGCATACCAAACTCTTGATAATACTCTTCTACTGTCATCTGTCCTTGCTTCAATTCTAAGAACTTCTGGCATTTTTCATCTCTAAGATTAGTAGAGAAAAACTTAGTATAAAAGCAATCTCTGAATTGGTTCCAGGTGATTTGGTTCAAATTACCACCCAGCATTCGCATTGTAGACCTCCACCAAGTGACGCCTCTATCTATGAGCAGAAAGACAGCACACTGAACCTTGTGCTCTTCTGGACACCTCATATAATTAAAGATGGTTTCCACAGAGGACAACCACAATTCTGCCTTAGTCAGATCCTCCAGTGATCCATCAAAAGTTTGAGGATTGTATTTCCTAAAATTCCTCAAATGTTTAGCTTCAGCCGAGAGCTGATCTAGTACATTTTATGGCTGTTGTACAGCTTGTCCTTGTGCAGGAGGGACTGCTAGTGCAGGCTGGATCTGAGCCATAGTAGCAGCAATAAGCTTTGCATAATGGGTTCTCAAACAATTATATTTATACATAAGCGTCAACCACCTGAGTTTCGTCAATTTAATCGATGGAACACTATCAATACATTAATATAACAGTCATCAACCCACAATTTAACCAATTCAATGTCCTTAGTTCAGTCATCATAACTCAATTTACATATCAATCAATCCATCTTAGTTCAGTAAAATCCACACAGTTAAACTGTCAATCAGATATAAATTTGCATATCAATCAGTCCATCTCAGTTCAACAGGATTTATACAGTCAATACATCTCAATTTCATTATTGAGTCTAGTAGTAGTAACCCTTACCTTAACCTTACTTAAGCTTCTTTTTCAAGCTAAAGTGCAACGAACTGAACTAAACATAATTGAACAGAAATCAATCACTTCCACAAACAATTACATCCATTCAATTCACTCTATATGTAAATTCCACAACTTACCCAAATTGTGGAGAATTGAATTGTAACTAAAATCTAAAATTTGTTGTGGAACCCAAGAACTCAAGCGCTACTTCCAACACCTTCAAGGATCGAATAACAAATTAACCCATTTATCCAACATAACAACTCAAGGAAACTACAACTCAAAACCATAAAACCCACAAATTTCATCCTTACCACAACAACCAACAACTAGGCAGAGGCAGCGACGCTCAAAACTAACGTGAAAGAGAGCGTACAAACAGATTTGAGTGACCAATGGAAGTGGACAACGACTTGCAACCCACGACTGAAAGATGGGAGTCGCACGTGGCACTTCACGAACGAACGCAGAATGTGCTCGGCTCAAACCCAAATTGAGCAAGACTTTGACTTTGACAGATGAGGCGGCTCGACTAGCATAAAATGAATGAAGATTGGTTTGGTCGATTGGTTTCGCTAACCGACGCATGGACGAAAGACGCAGCAGTACGGGTTTCTTCGACTTGATGTCGAATGAAATGGAAGGTGAAGGTGAGACG
This sequence comes from Cucumis variabilis, assembly GCA_037974545.1. NCBI lineage: Eukaryota > Viridiplantae > Streptophyta > Magnoliopsida > Cucurbitales > Cucurbitaceae > Cucumis > Cucumis variabilis. The sequence goes on from JBBPDI010085301.1 coordinate 4,518, forward strand.
ATCAGTGATGAGGGCGTGACCAATGGACGTCGAAGAAGGAAGAAAAAATTAGGACGGCTAGGGCATGAGGATGGAGAAGAAGAAGGAACGCACGCAAATCGATAAAAATTAATATGATAAATTAATAATAATAATATTATTATTATTACTACATAATATTATTATTTAACCTGTATTATTCTTCTTTTTTTATTTTTTTTAATAAAAACCCTCTTCATTTCATACGAATTCCAAAACACAACCAAATTCCGAAGAAGATTACCTCTAAACTACTTTACTGAGTTGTTATTAAAAATCATTAACATGTGGCTTGTGGCGATAAAAGCGATGAAGTAAGAGAAAGCAAGAGCTGGTGTTAAAGGTTAGATGCTTTTATTAAAATTGGTTTTATAGTTATTGCTAAGAATGTGATGTTAAACAATGAAGAATACAAGTTTTTTTAGGGATTACTTTGTGGCTAAATTGACTGCTTCTGTAGTTAGAAGATTGGTTGGCTCCTAGGTAAGTTTGGTATGGAGTTTATTTAAGGTTTGTCGATTTGTTTCAAACTTAAATTTGTTAAATTACTTTTTTGGATATAAATTGATAGTTTTTTTTTCAAGTTTGTGTTGAAATTTGTCCTAAAACTCGTAGTTTGTATTCAAAATTCTGTTAAATAAAATCGTCTTATTGATACTATAATCTGAAAGCCAATAAACTAATGTTCCGAGGCTATTATGTAGACTTGAACTTTATGTACAGACATAAAAGTAGATCAAGTTTGAGTCATAGCCTAAATGGTCTATAGTATATAGATAAGGTTGGGCATCTTATTCGAAAGTACTATTGATGTGGCCTACTTTGTAATTAGTACAAACGAAGTGATCCTAAATCGTTCATGTAGAGACATGAAAGTAGGGGCATCCTATGTAAAGAGTTTACATAAGACTGAAACCATAGAAATAGTCGCTTTTAGGTTATAACACCGTTGACTTTAAAATCGACTATTTCATTTATATATCCATGTAACTTAATCTTAATTCTGAGTTAACTATGAACTTCTGTTCGCACGGAATTATCCTTATGTCTGCATAGGTGAGGGAAGCTCAATGACGTTGGCCCAATAAGCCTCTCATTTCAAGGGTAACACCAGGTGGATAGCTAGGGACATATGGTGCAAGACGAAATTTACTCCTACCTATTCTAGGGTTAGTAGATAGGTCATTCCCTTAAGGACTGAATCCAGATCTTGAAAAAGGGGCCCCACCCTCTCATTGGCTCGAGAGAAATTCGGTTTAAAGGTTGGATTTTAAACCAATTGTTTAATAGTGGATCAGTGGGACTTAAGGAGAAAAGATATAATCTCGAGAGTAAAACGGTACTTTGACCCAGCCAAGATTATGAAAAACCTATGAATGATTAACTTACCTATCATGGTTATATCACATGGACACAAATATATCTATAGTGAGGGGAGTGCAACTACGGGAATTAACGAAGGTTGATTAACTCAGTCTAAAAGAGTTTAGCCAGGTAATCTCGAATCGTTGGAGCCCATGATCTATAGGTCCATTAGGTTCCCCCGCTTGCTCACAAGGAATCAACTTAGAACATTATGATGGAATAATTCGAATTGTTTGAATTAGGTAAAGAGAGAGAAACTGATAAAAATATCTGATATAGTCATCGGTTATAACTTAAAATAGAGTTTTATATTTAAATGTGATTTAAATATGAATATAGATTCATATTTGGAAGCCCGAAATTGATGAAAAGGTCAAAAATGTAAAGAGTTAAAATGTTGACTTTTGACTTTAAAAAATCAAACTTTGACCGATTTTATATTCAAATGTGATTTGAATTTTAGAAAAATGAATGTGGATTCATACTTGGGAGGTTGAAATTAGTCAAGATGGATAAAATGGTAAAAAGTCAAAATGTTGACTTTTGACTTTTTAAATGTGAAATGACCATTTTACCCAGGGAAGAACATTGCATGTAATTAACAAATGGCTTCATGCATGTGAGACACCTACTTGGTGATATGCCAAGTATGGAGAGTGGAAACTCACTACATGCAAATTTTGCATGTAGTTTGCTTATAAAAGGAATAGACTGGAAATGAAAATTAAGGTTGTTTTTGGTTAAAAATTGATTTTGTAATTTGGAATTGCAAAATCAAACGAAATTTCCTTTTTCTCTCCACAAGTTCTTCCTCCTAAATCCATCTCCTTCTCTATTTTCTCTGTCATTCGAGTCCCACAACTTGGTTCTAACTTCGTAGAATAGCGGATTAACACTAGTGGTAGTCCCGTTTTTTATTTCGTGAGGAGATCGTGAAGAGCACGTGAGAAGATTACAATAATAGAAAAACATCAAATGTGATTTTTTCTATTAACCCTATTTTGTTTCATTTAAGGGTTGTAATGCATGTTAATCACTAAAGTGTTTAGTTGTAATTAGAGTAAAATCCGATCATAATTTCGCTACGCATGTCTACCGTTTTCATCAATTTGATTTATTTTGTTGGCATAATTTTTTTAGGTGGTTATTTTGCTACTTCTTTAGGAAATTGGTTAATAAAGTTATTTTGCTACTGTACCTGTCACTCAAGCAGACCTTGCTGTCATGCAGCAAAGGTGCAGAGACTTATTGTTCGAAGTAATGGCACAACGACAGACGGCCCAGCAGACCCAGACAGCTCATGTTCAGGCACCAACTGCAGGTCTTCAGATTCCAGCTACAGAAGTTCAGGCCTCAGTTGTAGCCCAAAACTTACCAGACATGCTTTCAACAGAAGCCAAGCACTTGAGGGACTTTAGGAAGTATAACCCTCGGACTTTCAATGAATCTTTAGTAAACCCCACTAAGGTATAGATGTGGTTGAGTTTGGTGGAGACCATCTTTCATTATATAAAGTGCCCCAATAACCAGAAAGTTCAGTGTGTCGTGTACTTACTGATTGATAGAGGCAGAGGCTAGTGGGAGTCCACGGAGAGGTTGTTGGGTGGAGATATAAGTCAGATCACCTGGGAGCAGTTCAAGGAGAACTTTTATGCCAAATTCTTCTTCGCCACAATGAGAGAGGCCAAGTACCAGGAGTTTCTAAAGTTGGAGCAAAGGCAACATGATCGTGGAAGGGTATGATCAGGAGTTTGATGCATTATCTTGGTTTGCACCTGACTTAGTGAGAACCGAGGCTGAGAGAACCGACAAGTTTGTCAGAGGTCTTAAGTCAAAGATCTAGGGTTTGGTTCACGTCCTTAGGCCAACTATCCAAGCTGATGTGCTGCGCATGGCCGTAGACTTGAGTTTGCATAAGAGGACAGAGTTGGCTAAGGCTGTAGAGAAAGGGCCTACTTTAGGGCAGAAACAAAAGGCTGAGCAGCAGCCTATAACAGCACCATAGAGGAATTTGAGACCAGGTGGTTTGTTCCAACGACATCGAAAGCAAGCCTCATAGGTAGGCCAAACCTTGAGGGTTTTACCCATGTGTCCTAATTGTGGGAGGCCTCACGCAGGTCGCTGCCTAGTAGGAAGTGAAGTGTGTTATAAGTGTAGGCAATCTAGGCATTTGGCTGATAAGTGCCTTTAGAAATCATTCAAAACTGTTTCGATCCAGACCTCCACATCCCATCACGAAAGTCTTTGCCACTAATAGGCAGGAGGCCGAGAGAGCTGGCATGGTGGTGACAAGTACGCTCCCAATCTTGGGACACCTTGCTTTAGTATTATTTGACTCAGGGTCCTCTCATTCTTTTATATCCTCGGTGTTTGTCCAGTATATGAATTTAGAAGTAGAACCCTTGAGTTACCTGTTGTCTATCTTTACTCTATCTGGAGAAATTATATTATCGAGAGAAAAGATAAAAGCATGTCAGATAGAAATAGCAGAGCATGTTTTAGATGTAACTTTATTAGTATTGGACATGTGAAATTTTGATGTAATATTAGGCATGGATTGACTATCACCTAACCATGCCATAGATTGTTCTCGCAAGGAGGTAGTTTTTAACCCTCCTGAGGCAGCTAGTTTTAAGTATAAGGGGTCAGGAACGGTGGTTCTACCCAAAGTTATCTCAGCCATGTAGGCTAGTAAGTTGCTCGACTAGGGTACTTGGAGTATCATGGATAGTGTTGTGGACACCAGAGAGCCTAAAGTATCTTTATCATTTGAGCAAGTGGTACGAGAATACCCCGATGTTTTTTCCAGAGGAGCTTTCAGGACTTCTACCCGGCAGAGAGGCTGATTTTTGCCATAGAGCTCGAACCAGGCACTAGTCCCATATCGAGAGCCCCAGACAGAATGGCTCTAGGGGAATTGAAGGATTTGAAGGTCCAGTTGTAGGAATTGTTGGACAAGGGCTTTATTTGACCTAGTGTGTCACCTTGGAAAGCACCAGTGTTATTTGTGAAGAAGAAAGATAGGTCGATGCATCTTTGCATTGACTATAGAAAGCTCAATAAGGTGACAGTCAAGAACAGATATTCGTTACCTAGAATTGATGACCTATTTGATCAGCTGCAGGGAGCCACTATATTCTCTAAGATTGATTTATGTTCGGGATATCAGTAGTTGAGGATTAAGGACAGTGATATATCTAAGACGACCTTTCGTTCTCGTTATAGACATTATGAGTTTATTATAATGTCCTTTAGCTTGACAAATGCTCCTGCTGTATTTATAGAATTGATGAACAGGGTGTTTAAGGATTTCTTAGACATTTTTGTGATAGTTTTTGTTGATGATATCTTGGTTTAATCTAAGATAGAGGCTAAGCATAAGCAACATTTGCATCAGGTGTTGGAGACTCTTCGGGCCAATAGGTTATATGCCAAGTTTTCCAAGTGCGAGTTCTGGTTGAAGCAGGTGTCATTCCTTGGTCACGTAGTATCAAGTGAGGGAGTTTCTGTGGACCCAGTGAAGATCGAAGTCGTTACCAATTGGCCTTGACCTTTTACAATTAGTGAAGTTCGAAGCTTTCTGAGTTTAGTAGGTTATTACAGGAGGTTTGTGAAAGGAGTCTCTCGTATAGCTAGCCTTTTGACCCAACTGACCAGGAAGGGGACTCCTTTTGTTTGGAGCCCAGCATGTGAGAGCAGTTTTTAAGACCTTAAGCAGAAACTCGTTACCGCACCAGTCCTCATAGTGCCTGATGGATCTGGTAATTATGTGATATACAATGATGCTGTTAAGAAAGGACTTGGTTGTGTATTGATGCAGCAAGGTAGGGTGGTTGCTTATGCTTTTCGTCAATTGAAGAGTCATGAGTAGAACTACCCTACACATGATTTGGAGCTGGTAATAGTGGTTTTTGCACTGAAGATTTGGAGGCACTATTTTATGGCAAGAAGATCCAGATCTTCACTGACCATAAGAGCTTGAAATACTTCTTCACTCATAAGAAGTTAAATATGAGACAACGAAGATGGCTAGAGTTGGTCAAAGACTACAACTATGAGATTTTGTACCACCCAGGTAAGCCGAATATGGTAGCTAATGCTCTTAGTAGGAAGGTATCACATTCAGCAGCACTCATTACCAATCAGATTCCTTTGCTCAGAGACCTGGAGAGAGCTGAGATTGCAGTTGAAGTGGGAGCGATCACCTCACAGATAGCTCAACTGTCAGTGTAGCCTACTTTGAGACAAAGAATTATTATTGCCCGACTCACTGATCCTTATTTGGTAGATAATCGCTGCTTAGCAGAAGCAGGGCAAGTTGAGGAGTTCTCCATATCCACAGATAAAGGACTCATGTTTGAGAAATGACTATGTGTGCTAGCAGACTGTGCAGTTAAGACCGAGTTATTGACTGGGGCCCATAATTCTCCATTTTTTATGCATCCAGGCAGTACAAAGATGTATCAAGATTTTGGAGCGAGTTTACTAGTGGAGAAATATGAAGAGAGAGGTGCCATACTTTGTTAGTAAGTGTCTAGTGTGCCATCAGGTGAAGGCACCAAGATAGAAACCATCAGGTTTTTTGCAACCTTTGAGTGTGCTAAAATGGAAGTGGAAGAATGTATCTATGAACTTCATTTCAAGACTGCCTAGGACCCTGAAGGGTTATACTGTGATATGGGTTGTTGTTAACAGGTTCACGAAGTTAGCACATTTCATTCCAGAGAAGTCCACTTATACTGCCAGTAAGTGGACACAATTGTATATGACTGAAGTAGTGAGGCTGCATGGAGTGCCAGTATCTATAGTTTTCGATAGAGATGCCCGTTTTACTTTTAAGTTCTGGAAAGGACTTTTGACTGCCCTGGGCACGAGATTGGACTTTAATACGACTTTTCATCCTCAAACTGATAGTCAGACAAAACGTTTGAATTAGATTCTAGAGGATATGTTACGAGCCTGTGTGTTAGAATTCTCAGGGAGTTGGGACTCCCATTTGCACTTGATGGAGCTCGCCTATAATAACAGCTACCAGGCTCTAATTAGCATGACATCATTTGAAGCTCTATACGATAAGAGTTGTAGATTCCCTCTTTGTTAGGGTGAGATTGGTGAGCAGAGGATGTTAGGCCCTGAACTGGTTTGGACCATCAACAAAGCCATGCAGAAGATTAGAGCTCACATGTTGACAGCACAGAGCAGACAGAAGAGTTATGTTAATGAACGACGTAGGAATCTTAAGTTTGAAATAGGAGACATGGTCTTTCTGAAGGTAGCACCTATGAAGGATGTTGTAAGATTCGAGAAGATGGGGAAGTTGAGTCCATGTTTTGTAAGGCCATTTGAGATTCTTAAGAGGATTGGCCCCTAGCTTATCGTTTGGCTTTACCTCCGTCATTATTTGCAGTTCATGATGTGTTCCATGTCTCTATGCTAAGGAAGTATGTAGCAAACCCTACCCATATAGTCGACTACGAACCATTGTAAATTAAAGAGAACTTGAGCTATGAGGAGCAACCAGTTAAGATTTTGGCAAAGGAAGTTAACTACTTCGTAACAAAGGAATTGAATTAGTCAAGGTTTTGTGACAAAACCACGAAGTTGAGGAAGCTACTTGAAAGAGAGAGGACGACATGAGAGCGCATTATCTCAAACTATTTAAGGATTAGAGCTTTCGATGATGAAAGTTTCTCAAAGGAGGAAAGATTGTAACACCCCAAAACTATTAAGTTAATTTCAATTTTTATTATGTTGAATTTTAAGTGTTAATTTTGAAATTTGTTTTAAATTATGAAAATTAAGTGTTTTGGAAGGATATGCGATTTTTTTAAAAATTGGAATTCTATTGTTAAAATGTTGATTTTAGGTGTGGTTGGTTGGTGAATTAAATTTGTAAGTTGGAAGTATTATGGGTAATGGTTTATGTGTATAAATAAAGTTATAGAAGAATAAGAATAATTATATTATGAGATAATATAGTTATTAAGGAAAAAATATTATATTTTTGGGAAAAGAGAAAATTTAATGGTGATGGAATGAGTTAGTAACGAAGAAAGAGAAAATTGATTGGAATAGGAAAAGAAAAATGAAAAGATGAGTTATTTGAGAAAATTAAATAATAATAACAATAATAATAGTATTATTATTGTTGTTGTTGTTTATATTAAATAAGCCTCTCTTCTTTTACATGCCTCATCTTCTCTACCACACTCATCTTCTTCACCATTCAACTCTACCCCTAGTCGTCGCCCTACTGTGCATCAGGTTACCACCGTCGCGTAGGCATCGTCAGAGACGTAACCCATAGCTGGCCGTCACTTGTTAGCCAAGATCTACTCGTTGGTTGTCGAGTCGAGCATCTCTCCTTGCATTCCTAATCACTTGGAACCAGTCGACCCTCCTTCGTTAGAATCGTCGTCAGTCGTAACCCTCTCTTCTGTTGAAACCCTCTCTTCGTCAGAAGGACGCAAGTCGAGCCGGTCTCCTTCTGCGAGCCATACGCATCCAAGCCGTGTTAGTTTGAGCCCATTCATCCTCCACCAAGTCACGTCCAAGTCACACCAGATCCGTCCTTAGTCAAGTCACGTGTCCCAGCCAAGGATCCTTCACCAAGTCGCATCTGAGCCGCGTCCAAGCTGAAGTCTCTTCCAGCCTAGCCATCTTCAAGTTTAGCCTCTTGCAGCCTTTTGAGCCATTTTAAGCGAGTTTGTATGGGTTTGGTACACTCAATTAAAATATTTGTTGATCTTAGATGAAATTGTATTTGGCATAAGTTGAATTATGGTTGCTTGAAGGTTCAAGTGTAATTGGAGGAATTGAGGTGAATTTTTCATTTAAGGTGGTGTTAGGTTCAACCTTAATCTTGGGGTAAGATTGGATAGGCTTGGTTGCTTAATTAAACACTAAGGTGATATTTGACAAAATTATTGATTTTAATTTTGTTCATGTTTAGGACTGAGTCTAGAAAGGAGTTGACTGTCAACCAGTGAATTATTATCTTTAACAAATCTCCAGGTAAGAGATTTTTCCTATTAGACTCTACTTTGAATGTATGTTCTGCATTACTGTATTACTCAGTAGTGTGCTAAGGGAGATATATTATGATTTGAGGTATATTATGACTATTTGAGATGACCT
>JBBPDI010085306.1:0-13034 GCA_037974545.1 Cucumis variabilis
CTGTGTTATGTTGCATATATAATAGTTTATATACTAGATTGGCAAGTTTATCTCGTTAAGTTTTCAGTAGGGTCGACTGTTACAAGTAGAGAAAAGCTTTGTCTGTCGGCTTCACACCATCTTTTGGGCTAAGCTAGCAGGTAGTTCGGAAGGGGGTGTGACATCATGAGTGAATAGGGGGCCCATGAGCTAGGAAAAAAGAGGCACAAGAGAAGAAACCAACCCAACCTACAACCGAAAAAGGTAGATCTAATGGTTTTGAGGGGAATGTTTGATTGAGTGTATAATTAAATACCCGTTATTATAGCTTCTTGTATTAGAATAATGAGGTCAAAACGCACAAGAAGATGATTAGAACGCGTAACTTGTGTTGTAAATGCATAAGTATTTTGAAATGCACTTTACATAAGTCTTATGCTTGTTTCACATGATTTTAATGTCTAAACGCAAGATATTTAATAAAGAAAGAAACTAGTGAATCATAGAAAACATCGCGCAGAAGGACTACAACCAGGAACTCATCTGGCGATTGACGCCTCTAGGCAAGGAACAACGTTATCACGAGAGGAAAGGTCACTAGAAGACAAGGGGAGGTAGTTAGAGCTAATGTAACGTGCGACAGACACTTTTTGGACAGACGACGCTGACAAGTTCAGAAGATAGAAGCTTTCCTCCTAAATGTTGCCTATATACAGCCATCTTTTGTCAACCTACAAACGAGAGACGCCTGAATGAACGCAAGGGCCCAAATAGGCCAAATATCTTAGAGTGGGACGAAAAGGAATAGTCTTTCCACCGTCTATAAATGTTTCTTCTTCTTCTCTAATTAGTTGTAAAAATGAAAGCTTGGCTTCTGATAAGTGAATACTTTTAGATATATCTCACCTAATTCGACTTAGTCATATAAATCCCGAAAGGAGACTATGTGTGGCGTTCAATGACTATGAGAGGAGCACACTTTAATCATAAACTGGTTGAGTAACTTAAACCACATCAAAACTCTTACATTGCTTAATCGCCTAATGGTGCAAAAATCTTCCTTCACTCTTTCTCACACACAATTCCATTTCGCATCCATTTTACCCTCCTTTACATATTCTTTAGGTGTACATAAGTAGTTTAATCCTGGTTCTGATTCTTTTATACCTTTGTAGTTAATTATTATACTGCCCAACTAATGAGTAATTCACTAAAACTAATGTCTGTCAACAATTCTCAGTGTTCGACCCTGGATCATCCAGGTAAACCTACTGTTTTGCTTGCACTTAGGCAAGTAATAGGAAAACTTGGACTCAATGAGGACTTAAGTGTTACGCAATTAAAGAGGTGCATCGTGAGCATTTCGCATGATGATCATGACCCATGACTCATCGCCTAGAATCAAAGCATGTTATACAGAGAGTTACGGTGAGCGCATTACGGGCGATGGCCTGACTTAGTGATGTATTGCATCAGGGTTACACACACACGAAATTAGTAAGTCCAAACAAAACAAATGAATGTTCAACACATCACCATTCCAGTACGCAAAAATTATATGAAGAAGAACTACCACTAAAGAGACTCTACTATAGTGGATTCCGAGCAAGACTTGAAAAGGGGCTTTGTTTCAAATGCAATGAAAAATACTCCCACATCCATAGATGCAAGGTCCAAGAAAATCGTGAGTTGATGTTGTTTATAATGAACGAAGAAGCTGAAACAGGAGAATTTGGGGAAACCGAAAATCTGAAGATCAAAACGGTAGATTTAATGCCCATGGAAATCAATGAAGAAACATAGATTTCCTTGTGGATAATTATGAGATTTTTGAAGAAGGAGACCGTTAAATTTAGGAGAGAAATTCAGAGTATTGCATGTTTTATTGATCGATAGTGAGGGAACCCATAATTTCATTCACGACCAAATAGTAAACAAAATAAAAATTCCAATAATTGAAGACATGAAGTTCGAGGTAACCATTGGTATCAAACCCTACCTCACATAAGCCATTGCTTGCTATGCGAGACACTATATGACTTTGAATATCCTTGATGCATTAAACGTCAAAGACGACACTCAATCTTGAGGTCCTTGTTTTACTTAATCATCTAGCTTTTTATCCTTAACTTATAAAATATGTCTTAGGCAATAAAACCATCTTAACACAAAGAACAAGATATAAATAATCTTTTTATTAACTTAAGTCATGCAATTACAACACTTAGCCAAAAGTACACAATCAATACTTAAACTTAAAATTGAAATGTTTAGACGTTCTTCTCACCTAGCAAGTCCTTCACTTCTTTCCTACTTGGCCTTAACGCCTGATTCCTAGAAAGTAAACTTAAAAATGTAAGTCAACAAACTCAACGAAGTTTTAAGAAAACCTTTTTGTGAAATACCTTTTGTAAACATCATTTCACTAACATAACAAATCACATGAATTCATCTTTTTGCATAAACTTGTCATTTCACATATCACATAAATATACATTTCACATATCACACATTAGTCAAAATCATTCTTTTTGTCAAGAATCCCGCATCATTCTCTAAGCAAGGACACATCATCCACGTTTAGACTACTGAGATGGCCTTTTCATCATCAGCATTCGAGAATATATTGATTCGTTCTTGTTGCTCAAGTTGCTAAACTGAATGCAATCCTTTTCTACATTGTCCAGTTTCACTTCACCATACAATCCTTTTCTACATGGTTGTCTTTACTCTTTATGTGCACATAATAGTTAGCTTATGGTAGGAAGTAGACTAATGGTTTAAACATCATTTCATAAACAAATCATGCTTTTAAAACATAATATAAAAATCTTTTTAATACATTTGAATTGAAACCAATTAACTCAAATTAGTAAAGACTTCATAAGAAAACTTTTAACATGAAAACATTCTTGGTAAGCTAAACCTGAAATGCTTCTCTTTTTCCTCTTCTCGCATAGTCACTTTGGTAGCACTTCAGTTCTTCAGCTTTCTCTTCAAACTTTCAGAGTAACAATACTAAATCTGGCTGAGAACCCCTATTTATACAAATTTCAAATCAACTTAGTCACCCTTAAACACTTGATATCACACCAGCTTCTACTCATATTGGTGCACGTGTAAGCTTAAGATTTAACCTAATCATGCTCAACTTGATCTCTACACCTGGCCATTACAACACTTAGGAAAATTTCCCAGAAGTTTCCTTACTTCTTCTTGTAAACTTTTAGTGTGCGAAGAACTCTAATCATCTAACCTTCCATCTCATAGAGTTTCGTAATCACATAGTAACACTTAAATGTCAAGAAGTCCTTCTTACGTAACTTTTCCTTAATGCATACTTTAACCTAAATCCTGACTTCTTATCACATAACCCAAGTCAAAACACCTTTTCTTAATCACTTAGTCAAATTTACTCATTACTTATTTACGGGTCTCACAACTGGAGATGGTAGTGACATAGTGGGGCTGGGAATATACAAAAAAAATTGAAGTCAAGCTACCAAAATTCGTAATCTGATCGGACTTTCTAGCCATGGAATTGGGGAAAATGGATATCATATTGAGGATGTGTTGGTTGTGTTCAACTGGATTTATAGGAGTGCATTGGCCGTCGAAGTCTATCGCTTTTATGGCATAAAAATGAAGAATAATTCTCAAAAGGGATCCATCATTAACAATAGAAGAGTGTTCTCTCAAAAAAATAACCAAAACATGGAAAGAGAAAGATCAAGGGATCTTAGTTGAGTTTCATAATTTGGAAGTTCAAGAGGAAGAAAGCAAAATAAACTACAAGAAGTCAGAGGATTCCCAATGTCGAAATGGATATCAGGAACTAGTACGTCTAAATATTCTAGTATTTCTAACACATGTAAAGTAACATCGATATAGGGGAGTCATCCTGATGTTTAAATTAAAACATCGGAAATGCTCAACCAATTTGATTTTTTAAAACTTGTTTTACATTCGTCCAAGTCAATGGAAAGAAACGTTAGGAAACGTAAAAATAAATGTTTGATTGTTTAACTTTCCTCGACGCCATGGAAAGAAATGTCAGGAAAAGTAAAAAATTATTTATTGTTTAACTTTCCCCGACGACATGCAAAGAAACCTTGGTAAAAGTAAAAGTAATTATTTTATTGTTTAAACTTAACCCAAAGATATGGGAAGAAACGTCAGGGAAAGTGACAATAATCATTTGATTATTTAACTTTCACTGACATTTACGTTGACCATGTCGGGGAAAGTTGAATGATAATTTAATTGTATAATTTTTCCCAACGCCATGCAGAAACGTAGGAGGAAGGCCCAACCAATACTAACGTCATTAGTGAACTTTGGGTTTGGTTGAAAGCTTCCCTAACGTTTCACTTTATGGCATCGATAGAAGTTTAAACGAAAGGAAAAAGGAAGGGCCGAGAGAGATAAAGTGTTGTTTGCCATCCATCGTCTATCCTCGTCGCCGTTAGAGTTCTCTGTCCCCCATTGTCCTCCCTCGTCGTCCTATTTGGCTGCCACCGCTTTCAATCAAGCTTTTTTTAAAAAAAAATACTAGAAAAATGTATGTTGATATAATTTATTAAAATTGTTTACATGTTCTTTAGTGTTTTTCTTTTACTTTTCTTTTAGTTAATTAGTTTTAGGATTTGTCTTAGAATCTAGATTTTAAAATAGTTTTAGAATTTATATTCTGAATTAGTCCTAGATTTTAGTATTGAATTTGAATTTTTTTTATGATTTAAGATTGATGTTGAGATTGATAAATAATTTGAATGTGTTGAGATTTGTGGGAGGTATATTGAATTTAAGGGGGAGAGTGTTTATTGAATTTGAGATTGTTATTTAATTTGAATTTGAGATTGAATTGGATATTTAATTTAATTTGAATTTGGATTTGAATTTGAATATGAATTTCAATTTCAATTTCAATATTTGTAAATGTTAGATAGATTATCAAAAGGTTGAAGTATTATGTATTTGATTTGTTTTATGGTTATCTTGCAGTTATGATAGCTTTTTTATGTCAAAATTAGTTTTGAATTTGTTAGTAGTTTTGCAGGTTCTTAGGTAGCTTTTAATTAAGTATGTTTGAAGTGTTAGGAAGTTTTAAACATAACTTTAGTGAAAGTTGGGAGATTGAAGCATAGTGTATTCATGGAGTAAGTTCGAGAGTAAGTTGGAGCATTTGAGAAGAGAGATATAAGACTAATCAAACCTATTTCTGTTTTAAGGCTTTTAACGATAGATAAGAGTTGGATGAAACTTAGTAATAAGTTCTCGATTAAGTACAGAGGGGGAGCGTCCCAATTTTTATAGCCTGCAAAGTATCACATTAATAATTACGGACAAACAAGGTGTCCATGCAAGAGATATATGAACTCAAATTGGGAATCATTAAAAGGTGTGGAGCGCAATCTATTAACCATTGGAATATCTCCCTCCTATATAGATTGAGTTTATCATGGAGAGCCTGTAAACTTGCAGTAGAAACCCTTTTGATGAAGGAATTAGCAGTAACTTTTTTCTAAAGAAAATGAAATGTTAGGTATCCTTCATGATCTAAAAACTCAAATTGGAGGCGTAGAAGAAATGGAGCAATGTTTGGAGAATGACATGCAATTTAATAGTGGGGTAGATATAAAACAAGAGACAATAAACATGTTTCAAGACTTATTGAATGAAGCACGTAGTGAGCTATAACTTGGTTGTTCTGAATTTTCCTCCCTGAATTTATTGGTTACGATGATGCATGTAAAGGTTCTCAACAGTTGAAGTAACAAGTCTTTTGACATGATGTTTGAGATATTAAAATGTGTGTTTCTAATGTGTGGTACCAATATCCCTAGTTTATTTTATGAAGCCAACCGAAAATTACATGACTTGAGTCTGAGATACGAGACTATTCATGCTTGTAAGTATAATTGTGTATTTTACTGGAAGGAGTTTAGAGATTTACAACATTGTCCAACTTGTGATGAGTCTCGATACAAGGTTAGTACTAACAAAGGGAAATTTTTTTTGCAGAAGGTATTGCATCACTTTCTGTTGGTACGAAAATTGCAATGATTTATTTATATCATAAGAAAGCTCATATGACATGAGATGACATAAGGATAAACAAGTGGAAACAAAGGATGTGTTAAGACATCCCGCTGATGCAGAGGGATGGAAGCACTTTGATTCTGGATTTTCTGGTTTTACATTAGAGCCACAAAATGTTTGTTTGGGGTTAACTTCAGATGGATTTAATATGTTTGGTCATATGAGTACCTCGTAAAGTGTGTGGCTTGTGGTACTAATTCCTTACAATTTGCCACCATGAAAATGCATGAAAGGGTCAAGCTTCTTCATGTCATTGCTTATTTTTGGTCTAAAATCTCCTAGTAGGAAAATTTATGTGTACATACAACAATTGATTGAGAAATTAAAACATTTATGGACTTTTAGTGTTCGTACGTATGATTGTCTTACGGATCAGTGTTTTAAGTTGCATGCAGCCTTGTTGTAGAAAATTAATAACTTCTCAGCATATGGTGACCTATCTAGGTGGAGTACGAAGTAGTATCAGATTGTCTTACGGATCAGTGTTTTTAGTTGCATGCAGCCTCAGTGAGATACCTCAAATAAAAAGTCCTTAATTCGTTCATCAGATATCCTTCTGCAATAGACCTCTTAGGAAGTGCTTTGTTCAAACATATTGTTTTAATGTGTGTAGACTTCTTTCTATGCGATGAGTTATTGGTTATGCGAGAGGCTCGCTATGTACCTCTTCATTGGATAATAGTTGAGTCCTTGTTGAGTGTAAGTTTTCCTACTGCTTGCCTAAGTACAAGCAAAATAGTAGGTTTACCTGAATGATCTAGAGTCGAACATAGAAAATTGGTTCAAGATATTAATTCTAGGTTTTACTTATCATCTAGGTGGTATAAAAGAATCAAAGAATAATAAATATAAAGAATAATACTGGAAATAACACTACTTAAATATACATAGAGAATCTGTAAAGGGGTGAAAATGGATGCGAGATGAATATGTGAGATAACTTGTATGCGAGAAAGCGTGAAGGAATGTCTATGCATTATAACACGATTAAGCAACACAATAGCGTTGATGCGATATAATTTACTCAACTAGCTTATGATTAAGGCGTGCTTCTCTTGGAGTCATTAAACAACACACAAGGTCACCTTTCGAGATCTATATGACTAAGTGTGATTAGGCGAGATATATCTAGAAGAGTTCACTTATGAGACGTATAGAACTTCACGAATAAGGAAAGCAACCTCTGGCACCTAGTGCCCACACTTGTTCACCTTTTGAGATACAAGTGATGAAAGTTATCTCGCAAAGGAAGAAAACTCTTTCTTGCACGCGCTAGTCATGTCCATGCTACTTAACCTCTCTCGGATAGTTGGCGACTTACACTGGCCAAGCGATGAGAATAGCTTAACTAACGTGATAAAAATGATAAGCAAAACTTCGTATCAAGAACTTATCACCAATCTCAACTATCAATAACACATTGACTTATGAAAAGTAGAGAAATAATGGATTGAAAAGATATAAACATGTAATATATATATAAAGAATGTAGACCTTCGGCCATTGTAGAATATGAACTGTATAAATATTACACAGAATACAGAAAGGGAAAGAAGACAGAAGAATGAGAATGAATACAAGTTTGGGGGAGTGGGAATGGAACCTTCACTACTTAGACTCTAAGCTCTCACTTACAGTATAATCGAAAAAGAAGAAGAAACTCTTTACAGCCGACGGAAAGGAAAAGGCTATTCCTTTTCACCTTTCTCTCTACGTTTTGGCCCATTCAGGCCTCCTCATATATCAATTTTATTTGGCTCATTCGAGTGTCCCCTCAAGGTGGCTCATTCAAGCCTCTTTCTTTGTTGAAGAAGGAGTTCTTTTGTAGGCAACTTTCAGCGAAAAACTTCTATTCTTTAAAGTATGTCAGGGTCGATTGCAGCCTTGCAACATCACATCAACTCCAACTATCATTCTTGTCTTCTAGTAAATCACTTCTCACGAGACTCTTCAATTTGCTAATTTCTTCTTTTGTTCATAAACATGCGTTTAGACACTAAAAATCACATAAAACAAGCACAACGTTTATATAAAGTGTATTTCTGAATAATTATGAGTTTAAAATTCAACCTACATACGTGTTTTAATATTCCTCTAATGCGTTTTGGCCTCGATATTTTCTAAGAGGCTACAATAACGTGTATTTCTACACGTTATCAGAAAACACCTGAGGTTGATACATCGTCAAGGTCAAAGCGTTTCTGACATTTTTAAAAGACATCAATAAACATTTTCTAATTGGTTGATAGCTCAGGTATATAGAGTAAATCAATTCGAGAATTGGTATATACTTATTTCATACTTTATTGATAATTCATTTACATCAATTTCAGGTTCTAGAAATGCATGAGAGAGAAAACATTTCTCAAGATTTCTTCTCACTCTCAATGGGACTTTCACTTGAGGTTCGCTCTTACTATGGATGCTTTGTCGGTGGCGTATGATTTTACAGGTTGGAGCATGATTTTCGATACTATACACATAACAGTGAAGTCATGGTAGTGGATGAAGGTAGTAAAGGTGCAACAACAATTTTTGCGGTGTTTTAGATGAAGTGTTGCACTTTCAATATTCACTTGGACAATGTGCTTTACTATTCAAGTGTAGATGGTTTGACATCGACATCAATAGAAACCATAGGACACAAGTGTAACTAGGCTATAAATCAATCAACGCATCTCGTTTTTTGTTCACTGAGGAACCGATGATTCTCGCAACCCAGGCACATCAAGTGTTGCACCTCGAGGACCCAAAAAATGTAACCAATTGGAAAGTTGTTCAAATGGTACAAATTAAATATATGGGACATGCCAAAAGTGAAAGATATTAAGAATGAGCAACTTAATGTATTGGAAATTGTTATTGAACATTGTATGGACAAACACATTGAGGATAACACTCTGTGCAGTGTTGAAGTCAATCGTAAATTTAGGGGTGTGATAACGTGTATAAATATTCGTTATTATAGCTCCTTTTATTAGAACTAGTAACAACACGTGTTATGCACGTCAAATGTCAAGGTTTTATTAAAATTTAAAACAATTTTTTTAATAAAAAATTATAACATATTTTTTTTATATTTATAACTTATTTTTATTTTTATAGAGTTGTTTAGAGTTAAAAAATATCATAGAAATTGTGCTAATAAATTATTTGTTTAATATTAGGTATTGTAATATACACAATAAATCAAACATTTTAAATGAAATTTTCAAATATGTATATTGTATTTTTTATTATGTTTTTATTAAATTATATTCTTTCATAAAATATTTATACATAGTACAAATACAATATTGTCTACGTAATACAAATACAAAGTAAAATAGTAAATCATTAGAACAGTAAATTTTTAAATGGAAGAAAAGTTTGTTGGAAGTATTTGTGTGTGTTTTTCTAATAATCTTTTTTAAACTAATAACCATAAGTTATTAATTATCTATCTTTTTTTATCGACAATCCATGATTATGAAATACAATAAAAAGAAATCCTAGATTCACTCCTTCATCTTTTGACTTGATGCTCCTATGGTGTGGCCTCAAATATTCTCATATTTCTATATCACTGTCCATCATCGGAGGCTTGAGAGAATGATATTTTTTACTTAGCATAATAGGCTTTATGTAGTGAATTAAATTTGTAGAATGAAAAGAGACCTCAGATGTAAAAAAAAAAATTATTTATTATTAGTGTGAAGTGTCTAATTAATGTAGTTAATGGATGGTTTTGTAGGGATAAAAGAAAATTTAATGAAAATCATTTATAAATTTGTTTGTTACCTTCAGAAGCGGAACCAAAAAAATACATGGCTATAGCAAAAAAATAAAAATAATAAAAAATTATCCCGATGCGCAACCTACGTCAGAATAAGGGTTTCTCCGACATTCTTGTCATGACGTTGGGGGAAACTTTTCCTGACGTCACCTCGATATTATCGTATCTCTAACGTATGAAGGTAATATCGAGTTTAATTCACTGTCGACATTAGCCACACATCGACATGGATTGCATCGGGGATAAGGCATACCGATGTTGTCCCTTTAGCGTGTCAAACCAAGCTTCCCCAACGTAGTACTATCGATGGAGTTTCTGACGTCGGGTGAACTTTAGGTAACGTGTTTTTCCATTTTTGGTCGATGAACTATGGTGTCAACAATACTCCAAATCCTTGTAGTGATAACTGATAGCGAAAAAGAGGAGAAAGGGAATGAAGAAGACTTCTGTATGATCCACGCTTTGTTAAAATCATATATGGATATATTTAAGGAACCCAAGGGGCTACCACCGAAAAGTGCAATAGACCACCACATACTCACCATGGAGAGGTAAAAACCCATTAATTTGAGACCCTATAAATATCGATATGTTCAAAGGAAGAAATTGAAAAGCTGGTAGCAGAAATGCTAGAAGCCAAAGTTATTCAACCAAGTAGAAGCCCTTATTCGAGTCCTATGTTAGTTAAAAAGAAGGATGGTGGGTGGTACTTCTCTGTAGATTACAAAAAATTGAATCAAGCAATAATCATCGATAAATTTCCTATTCCAGTGCTTGAGGAACCATTGGATGAACTTTAGGGTGCTGCTGTATTTTCAAAATTAGACCTCTGTTCAAGCTACCACTAAATCTGGATGCAAGAGGATGACATAGAAAATATAGCTTTCCATACATATGAGGGCCATTACGAATTCTTGGTGATGTCGTTTGGATTAACTAATGTCCAAGCCACACTTTAATCATTAATGAATCAGGTTTTTTTTTTTACCTTTCCTTCGTCAATTTGTTCTGGTTTTCTTTGACGATATATTAGTTTATAGTGTTGATGTAACCGCACACGAGAAGCATTTGGGAGTTGTTTTAATATCCTAATGGATAAAAAAAATTTGCTAATTGAAAGAAATGTGTCTTCGGGAACTTGAGGATACACTACTTGGGGCATTGGATATCAAGCAAATCAGTGGAAGCCAATGAAGAAAAGATCAAGGCAATGGTCATTTGGGCTGTGCCGAAAGATGTGATAGAACTTATGGTATTTTTTGGGTTGACAGGATATTACAATTCCCCTATCAAGCTCCTACAAAAAAAATGCTTTTCGATGGGATGATAAAGCTACTTAGGCTTTCAAAGTGCTAAAGAGGGCCATGCTTTCTGTTCTAATTTTAGTTCAGTCGGACTTTTCACTAGCCTTTGAGATAGAGACAGATGCCTTGGAGTAGTGTTATCTCAAGATGGCAAGCCAATAGCATACTTCAGCCAGAAATTAGCCCTCCGTTCCGAAGCCAAATCCATTTACGAGAGGGAACTTATAGCTATAGTAATGGATGTGTAGATACGACATTACTACTTATTGGTATGAAAATTTACGGTAATTTTTTACTAAAAGGCATTGAAATTTCTGATTGAGCAGCGAGAAGTCGAGTCCCAGTTACAATAATGACTTATGAAACTGTTAGGGTATGATTTTGAGATTCTCTACCAACTGGGATTGCAAATAAGGCAACATATGCACTGTCTAAAATTAACCATCAAGCATAATTGGCTATTATGACTACACCTAGGTAGGTGGATGTAGAAGTGGTTTTAAGGGAAGTAGAACAGGATGAGGAGTTGTCAAAAATCATAAAAAATGCTTAAAAAGGATCCATAAGGAAGGGCGAATTTCCAGTGGAAAGATGACAAATTGTGGTATAAAGGCATATTGATTATATCCTAAAATTCTTCTCTCAAACCTTCTTTGTTGCACGCGTACCATGATTAAGTGTTAGAGGGTCATTTAGAATTTCTAAAGACTTATAAAAGGTTGAAAGAAGAGCTACATTGGCTAGGAATGAACGCCGATGTGAAGAATGTGGAACTTTGTGAAATTTGAAGCATTGTCACCAGATGATTTACCGCAACCTTTAATCCTTCCAAAAAATATTTTAGAAGATTGGATGATGGACTTCATTGAGGGGTTATCCAAAGTCAAAGGGTATGATTCAATATTAACAATTTTCTCT
This sequence comes from Cucumis variabilis, assembly GCA_037974545.1. Lineage (NCBI taxonomy): Eukaryota > Viridiplantae > Streptophyta > Magnoliopsida > Cucurbitales > Cucurbitaceae > Cucumis > Cucumis variabilis. The sequence continues at coordinate 12,079 of JBBPDI010085306.1, forward strand.
TTTCCACCTTGAGGACAAGATAAATTTTGAACTGAGCAAAATTGTTACACCTCCAAATCTACATACTCAAAAAACGAGGGGCAAGAAAAGAATAGTGCCAGCCGGGACGTATAGAAAAGTTGCTGAAAGCGAGGATTTCACCCAATTGGGCCCTATAGTGATGAGTGAGCAGAAAGAGAGAATGTTAAGAGATTTGGAAAATAGATTTTTTTTTTTTTTTTTTTTTTTTTTAGTAAAGGCTGTTGTGGCTTTTACTGGGGAGAAGTTTCCCACTCCTCTAAGGAGCTGATTATACATTCTATTCTTTGATGTTCTTATCTTCATTGTAAACTCATATTTTGAATAAGAAATATATCTTGGTAATTTTACTGATTTTTAGGTTGAAGACCCTAACAGTTAGCCAGTGCGTATGTAAAGTCGAAAGGATCATTTAACCATGAATTTCAAAAGATCTATTAGCCAAATTTGTTCAATATTCATTTGAATGTCAAATAAGTCAGTTTTTACAAGCAAGCTCCTAGCGTCTGAGCTTTGGGATCTTAGATTTTTGAAAGGAAAATACATAAAAGAACTAATATAGATACGACTAAATTAATCTCTATCAAAGCATACCAAACAAAGCATCCAGAAAATTATATGAAAGATAAAACAACAAAAAATAGACACTCGTTCGGGAATGGAACAAAGTGGAAACCAATTGGGAGAAAAAAGGTTTCAACTTCCTAGCTCTTTCTGGGATAAAACACAACAAACAGCAGCAGAAATTGGGTTCTTGCTGTAGATTACCTCTCTGAGCATGCTCCTTAGTCTGAGTATCGATGTGTCTAAGCTAGATATCACTCCTTTGGTCGTGCTAACCAAAGAGAACTGAGAGCTCGTAGACGTGAAATGTAATCACTGATCACAAGTAACGCTCGTGCAGCTTGACGAGTAGTTAATATCCGGTGCATCTGTTG
>JBBPDI010085313.1:0-13032 GCA_037974545.1 Cucumis variabilis
TTTGATCCAAAAAGCATCAATTGGGATGATTATTTTATGAATATTCACATTCCAGGAGTTGTTCGGTATGTTTTTAGATAATTATTTACATATATATTATATATTAGTTTGTGTGTTATGAAATTTTACAATTTGCAAACCAATAAAATGTTCTCATACTTGTAACGTCTTAATTCCTCACCCTTATTGATATAGTTATAATTATTGTAAAAGGATTATCTATTACCTCAATTCTAGTGATAAATATTTATTTGCTTTATTTCCCAGTGTCAACTAGTAAATTTTGGGTTAAAAGAATTTATCCCCAACGTCATGTTTGGTTTTATTACCATTTGGGTTTCTACTTTTAGTTTCTAAAAATTAATTTTGTAAATACCCTTTTCATCTTTTTGCTTTTCTTTTTTAACCAACGTTTACAAAAATCAAGCAATAAAAAATATATTAAAATATATTTATTTTAAAATTTACCTATGAATTCAATAAAAAAAATCACCTAAGAAAATGAGAAAATAAATTTAGTTTTAAAAATCTAAATATTCACTAAACAAGGCCTATGTGTATACTAAAGTGTCAAATTAGTCTTTACTTTAATTTGTTTGTGATGATTTAGTTTATATATTAATTTCAATTATGTAACAATGTAGTCTCTGGACTAATTTAGTATAAAATGCTATTTTAATTTTTATATTTTAAAATTTGTAATAGTATAATATCTACTGTGAAATTAATGACACATAATAGATAGATAAGATTCGTTTAATAATTTTTTTACGATTTATTTAGACTTTGTCGTAGTCCATTTTATATAATGTACAATTGTGATAATCTTTAATTATAAATACTATTGATTTCTTGGTAGCTAAATTTACAACAATGATATCTATCACTAAAGAGATGAAATTAATCACAAATCAAGGGAGTAAATGATAGGTAGAACATTCTCTAATGTCCTATCTCACATAGAAGAGAAGTGGGAAGTAAAAGGATGATGGTGAGAATGGATTATTTTTTATTTTTTTTTACTTTCTTACTTTTGTACTTTTTTATTTTATTTTTAAAAAAAATCAAAGATTTTTTTTTTAGAATTTAAAAAAAAAATTGATTAATATGTAGCAGTTGGAAAAAACTAATCATGTACTATACTTTTACACTATTTAATTTATAAATAATACCAAGTTGTTTTCATTTTTCCACATTAAATTCAATAGATTTTATTAGTTTGTTCCATGGTTTATTAATAAATTAATGGTTTCTAAAATTTTCTTAATTGAAACATTTATTACATCCTACAATTCTAGCATATATTTATTCTTTTTTTTTTCCTCTTCATTTTTCTTAAATCTCACTAATTGGTTTCCTAACTTTCTTCATTCTCTCACTTCATATTTCCTCTGACCATCGTCGATCACTTATATACCGAATATATATTCCTTTTTTACGTTTTCTTTTATATATATGTGTGATTGATTTTAACCATGATGCTAGTAACACATAAAAATAATCTTGTATTTATACTAGCACTGTATTCTCATACAATGACAATAACGTATTCATAAATATGCATTTCTTATTGTAAATATAATAATAAATTATAAATGTTATCCATAACCTATATAGGTTACTAATTTCATAAAGCTTTCATTCAATGACAAAAACATATTCATAAACATGTACTCCTTAGTGTAAATATAATAATAATATTATAAATGTAAATATCCATGACCTACCTAAGTTACCAACTTCGTAAAACTTTCATTCAATTTCAAGTTGTAACATACTTCCTATTAAATTTTATATTGTAAAATCTATATCATGACTTGTCCAAATAGTAGTGTATGATACCTTTGTAAGACACACCACAATTTAGGTCATTTGTTTTTCTTTACTTTCTCTTTTCTTCACTTTTCTCTACTCATTTGTTTTATTGTTCTTGTTTTGTTTATATTGTTCTTATTTCATAATAAATTATCACCACGATTTTCTACACTTTCATTTAAAATTAGTTCAAAATTATTGTTATACGAAGAAAAAAATTATTGATGTGTTAGAGAAACAATTTTTTACTTTTCATGTCTCAAATATGCTTCTACATCAACAATATCAAGAAAAATGTTTTAAAAAGTGTTCTAAACTTATTTTATATTTTCTTATGGCTGAACAAAACAATGAGCTATTAATAAAAAATAATAATAATAAAAATCATGAATCTTGACCAACTGAAGCAACGCCATTCCTTGGAGCTAATGTTGTATTTTCAAATAATCATGGTCAAAATTGAGGTTGTGGTTGTAGTCGTGGACGAGGTTGTGACCGTGGTAGAGGAAGAAATAATTATACTTTTCATTGAAATAATCATTCAGATTTCAAGAAAACCACAAATGATGATCAAAGAAGAAAAATTCCACAAAATAAAGCTCTACAAGTGGTGAAAATCAATGTTTCTGATGTGGTACAAAGGGTCATTGGGTCTCATACTTTTCATGCGTTAACCACTTAGTTGAGATCAAACCTCATTGAAAAAGAAAGAAAAATGTGGAAGAAAATTTTATATATCAGGATGATGTATTTAACCATTACAACATGACACATTTGGATGTTGATAACTTCTTTGAGTCTCCTAAAAAGAAAACTTATGTTATTGAAGTACTAGCAAATACTTACTTTCATTATGATAATATTAAAAATTAATAATCGATTTATGTTTTGGTTGTTTTTTTTTCTCTTCAACATCTACAAGTTAATTTTAATTATTTATATTTCAAGTTTTTTGGGACATTTTTAAAAATAGAAAAATAAATTAAAATATTTACAAGCTATGGTAAAATTTACATTCTATCAATGATAGTATTTTATCATTATAGCATATCAATGACTATCAGTGATATGACTATCAGTGATAGAATTTGCTATAGATTGTAAGTATTTTTTAAAATTTGTTATTTTTTAAAATTTCTCCTTTTCTTTCTTTTTTGTTTTTTTGTTTTCCTTTTACCTTAAGACTTATGACTTATGTTTGGTAGATAGTGTAACTAAGCACACAATACTTAAATTTTTTTAAAAAAAAATTCTAAATTGCCAATGCTTAAAGCAATTGTCAATACAACATCACGTTCTACAAACTTGATGAAGGCTTTGGAAAAGTAAACCTCATTTTGCCTAGAGGAACAAAATTTAGAATTAATATTGTTTTGTTTTCTAGTACCAAGTCAAAAAGAAAACTATTGAATTTCAATGATATACGTCAAAATGGTTATCATGTAAAAGCTAATAATAAAAATAATATACAAGATCTCTATACTACATACATTGTTTCACATGAAAGACATATATTGAAATCATTGTCTGCTTTTTTCTTTTGAATTATATATTATACTCATATATGAGTACTTGAAGTATATACAAACATGAATCCAATGTAATTCATGAATTTAAATATGTTCACTATTTGACATTGGAGGTGTAAATAGGTTGGGTTGAGTTGGGATAAGGAGATTTTTTGGATCAACCCAAAAATTTGAGTTGGTTAAATTAACAACCCAAAGAAGATCTTCAACCCAACCCAACTCAACCCTCAAAATTCAGGTAGGGTTGGGTTGGGTTGTCAAGTTATTTATTTATTTATTTATCTTTTCTTAAGTATATTATTTGTTAGCTGAAAAATAATTAAATTTATCTACAACACATTTTAATAACTAAAATATCAAAAAACTCAAATGTTAATATTAAAGTTTGGGTCGGGTTAGGTCAACTCAAATTTTTAAAAATGTAACCTAAAACAACTCGACCCTTATAATTTGGGTTAAGTGGTCAGGGGCTGTTTGGTTATTTGAATACCTCTATTTGGCATGATCAATTGAGTCATACTTGGTCAATAATGATGAGAAGAATTAATGAAAAATTTTATGAACATCTATTAAAGAGCCGAAAGATTTTTCAATATGATGAATTATCATGTGTTGCTTGCTCTTAAAGAAAATTGATTATTAGACTATTACCAGTCAAAGTGAAAATTAAGTCACCTACATTTTTACAACGAATTTATGCTTGTTGGGTTTTATGTCTTAAAACTCGTAGATAGTAAATGTTCATTGATGTTATTAATAAAGGGTTATTATTTTTATTTTTAGTAAGTATTATTGATTATTTTATTAATTTTGTCTTAATAACCTAAATCCATTAAACTAACATCCTAAATTGTCTTATGAGTCTTGAGCTGTATGTGAAGACATATAGAGAGATCAATGTTCAAGATGCAGCTTAAATGGTCTATAGTATAGAGATAAAGCTTGGGTACCTTATCTTGATAACACTTTGGATCCGACCGCTTTGTATTTGATACAAACATAATGATTCAATGTGTTCATGTAGGTAACATGTGAGTGTGGTATCCTATGCAATGAGTGTGCATAAAACTAGACCACGAGTAGTGACAACTAGATGTAATTTCATTGACTAGTTAGATTTCTATTTCAATAGGATGACCTACGCAACTTAGTTTTAATCATGAGTGTATTATAAACTCTTGTTCATGAGATGTTGTTCTTTGATCTGAACGAGTGAGAGTGACAAGATTATTTACTCAATAAGCCTACCATTTTAAGGACAATACCAAGTGAGGAGCTGAGAACATAATCACACAAGATGAAATACACTCATCCTCGACTTTAGGGTAACTAGATGATTTCTCCTAAATTATGTCTCTAGGACTTGAAAAAAGTGTCCTACCCTTTTCTAAAGGTCCTGATCGCATACCCCAATTTGATGAAGGCCTTGCATTGAGTATAATGCACAAGGAGACTTCTATTGGTAAAATGTGATCTAGGTAAGGCCTACGAAAGACATCTTCGCGAAGAGAATCACGTGGCGAACAAATAGACAAACTAAGCTACTTCATCTAGAAACAGTGATGTGACCCAGAAGTCAGTAGGTCGTGACCTAGCCACCCAACTCAAGTTCAAGATAAAGGATTGACAGAGGCACGTGGTGTTTTGAGATTGGGCCACTTCTCGCAGTCAGTTAGAGGAATCATTTCAGCATTGAAAAACTCGTCGGTAAAATCTATAAATGGGGAAATTCAGATCATTTGAGGTTGCTTTTACCATGATTTTGTTAAGAAAGAACTGAAGAGGTACCCAAGGATTCTAAATACAGCACAAACTCATTTTTGACAAGGATTCTGGGAAGTGTAAAGAAGATCTCGACCTTAGAAGCTAGTTGACGTTGACTGTGAGTGGTTCTCCTTTCAAACTGTTTCCAATTGAAAAAGGGGTTGTAAAATGTGTTTAAAATCCTTAATATAATCTTTTGAAACCATAACCTGCAGGATTTTCATTAGATTCTCTCATCTTCAAAACATAAGTGATTTATGAACGAAAAAGAAATATTTTGTGAATGATCTTCTGGCTAAAGGAATACCATGCAAGTATCCTCTCTGAGTTGGATGATGAATTACGATAAATGTGTTGAGGTTAATGTTGACATCGTGTCTTGAAATAATGATTGTTGAATAATGTACAAGACGATTAGGTTAGGAAAATATGATATATGTACCTCATGTAACATGATATACTTTATCCTTGTGTAATCTAGGATAAGATGTTTTGTTCTTGTTATGTGATCTAGAATAGAATGCTTTATTCTTGTTGTATGATTTTGATTAGGATGTTTAATACTTATTGTGTGATCTGGTATGAGATGTCCCTTTTGCTGGTTGTGTAATCAACAAGGGAAGGGGCATTTTGCGTAAGAAGATTTATGGTACTTGCTAGTGCGTTGAGGTTTCTTCTTCATGGCTACCACTTGACAAAAGAATGTGGTAAACTCTTGACCCAAGATGAGGGCACACAGAAACTAAACAAATCATGTAGAATGAATCCACAAAATAGTTGATTTGTTTGTTGCTATAATACCTGTTCTCGAAATAATTATGTAGCGATAAGGTAATTAATTTACGTACAGTACCTGTTAAGAGATCTCACTCACTAGGCATTTTTTTCTATCACCTCAAATGTTTTGTTTTAATTCCCCCCTCCCTCCCCGAGGTAGCGAAGGATGTCCTACATAGAACTTGTTGTCTTGACCACCTATCGTGCCTCCTGAATCACATTATTTTGTTAGTTGCCACAATTATCTCATGTAGAAGGGGTGAAAATGGGTTGGGTTGGGGGACATTTTCAACATAACCCATATTTTCAGGTTGGTTGGGTTGGCAACCTGAATAACCCAGATTAATTTCCCAACCAAGTCATTAATATAGGTTGGGTTGGATTGGATTGGATTGGGTTGTCGGGTTTTATTATTTTTTTTCATTTCCAACCCAACGATCGTTTACTTCTTACACATCGGATAACTTATATAGTTTATATTATATATATGTTTATTATTTATTTAATAAAAGTAAAGTTAGAAGTATTTTGTTAAACGATTGTGTAGGAAGTTAAATGATCGTATGAAAAGTTATTCGATGTGTAAGAAGTAAACGATCGTTGGGTTGGATTGGATTGGATTGGGTTGTCGGGTTTTATTATTTTTTTCATTTTCAACCCAACGATCGTTTACTTCTTACACATCGGATAACTTTTCATACGATCATTTAACTTCCTACACAATCGTTTAACAAAATACTTCTAACTTTACTTTTATTAAATAAATAATAAACATATATATAATATAAACTATATAAGTTATCCGATGTGTAAGAAGTAAACGATCGTTGGGTTGGAAATGAAAAAAAATAATAAAACCCGACAACCCAATCCAATCCAATCCAACCCAACCTATATTAATGACTTGGTTGGGAAATTAATCTGGGTTATTCAGGTTGCCAACCCAACCAACCTGAAAATATGGGTTATGTTGAAAATGTCCCCCAACCCAACCCATTTTCACCCCTTCTACATGAGATAATTGTGGCAACTAACAAAATAATGTGATTCAGGAGGCACGATAGGTGGTCAAGACAACAAGTTCTATGTAGGACATCCTTCGCTACCTCGGGGAGGGAGGGGGGAATTAAAACAAAACATTTGAGGTGATAGAAAAAAATGCCTAGTGAGTGAGATCTCTTAACAGGTACTGTACGTAAATTAATTACCTTATCGCTACATAATTATTTCGAGAACAGGTATTATAGCAACAAACAAATCAACTATTTTGTGGATTCATTCTACATGATTTGTTTAGTTTCTGTGTGCCCTCATCTTGGGTCAAGAGTTTACCACATTCTTTTGTCAAGTGGTAGCCATGAAGAAGAAACCTCAACGCACTAGCAAGTACCATAAATCTTCTTACGCAAAATGCCCCTTCCCTTGTTGATTACACAACCAGCAAAAGGGACATCTCATACCAGATCACACAATAAGTATTAAACATCCTAATCAAAATCATACAACAAGAATAAAGCATTCTATTCTAGATCACATAACAAGAACAAAACATCTTATCCTAGATTACACAAGGATAAAGTATATCATGTTACATGAGGTACATATATCATATTTTCCTAACCTAATCGTCTTGTACATTATTCAACAATCATTATTTCAAGACACGATGTCAACATTAACCTCAACACATTTATCGTAATTCATCATCCAACTCAGAGAGGATACTTGCATGGTATTCCTTTAGCCAGAAGATCATTCACAAAATATTTCTTTTTCGTTCATAAATCACTTATGTTTTGAAGATGAGAGAATCTAATGAAAATCCTGCAGGTTATGGTTTCAAAAGATTATATTAAGGATTTTAAACACATTTTACAACCCCTTTTTCAATTGGAAACAGTTTGAAAGGAGAACCACTCACAGTCAACGTCAACTAGCTTCTAAGGTCGAGATCTTCTTTACACTTCCCAGAATCCTTGTCAAAAATGAGTTTGTGCTGTATTTAGAATCCTTGGGTACCTCTTCAGTTCTTTCTTAACAAAATCATGGTAAAAGCAACCTCAAATGATCTGAATTTCCCCATTTATAGATTTTACCGACGAGTTTTTCAATGCTGAAATGATTCCTCTAACTGACTGCGAGAAGTGGCCCAATCTCAAAACACCACGTGCCTCTGTCAATCCTTTATCTTGAACTTGAGTTGGGTGGCTAGGTCACGACCTACTGACTTCTGGGTCACATCACTGTTTCTAGATGAAGTAGCTTAGTTTGTCTATTTGTTCGCCACGTGATTCTCTTCGCGAAGATGTCTTTCGTAGGCCTTACCTAGATCACATTTTACCAATAGAAGTCTCCTTGTGCATTATACTCAATGCAAGGCCTTCATCAAATTGGGGTATGCGATCAGGACCTTTAGAAAAGGGTAGGACACTTTTTTCAAGTCCTAGAGACATAATTTAGGAGAAATCATCTAGTTACCCTAAAGTCGAGGATGAGTGTATTTCATCTTGTGTGATTATGTTCTCAGCTCCTCACTTGGTATTGTCCTTAAAATGGTAGGCTTATTGAGTAAATAATCTTGTCACTCTCACTCGTTCAGATCAAAGAACAACATCTCATGAACAAGAGTTTATAATACACTCATGATTAAAACTAAGTTGCGTAGGTCATCCTATTGAAATAGAAATCTAACTAGTCAATGAAATTACATCTAGTTGTCACTACTCGTGGTCTAGTTTTATGCACACTCATTGCATAGGATACCACACTCACATGTTACCTACATGAACACATTGAATCATTATGTTTGTATCAAATACAAAGCGGTCGGATCCAAAGTGTTATCAAGATAAGGTACCCAAGCTTTATCTCTATACTATAGACCATTTAAGCTGCATCTTGAACATTGATCTCTCTATATGTCTTCACATACAGCTCAAGACTCATAAGACAATTTAGGATGTTAGTTTAATGGATTTAGGTTATTAAGACAAAATTAATAAAATAATCAATAATACTTACTAAAAATAAAAATAATAACCCTTTATTAATAACATCAATGAACATTTACTATCTACGAGTTTTAAGACATAAAACCCAACAAGCATAAATTCGTTGTAAAAATGTAGGTGACTTAATTTTCACTTTGACTGGTAATAGTCTAATAATCAATTTTCTTTAAGAGCAAGCAACACATGATAATTCATCATATTGAAAAATCTTTCGGCTCTTTAATAGATGTTCATAAAATTTTTCATTAATTCTTCTCATCATTATTGACCAAGTATGACTCAATTGATCATGCCAAATAGAGGTATTCAAATAACCAAACAGCCCCTGACCACTTAACCCAAATTATAAGGGTCGAGTTGTTTTAGGTTACATTTTTAAAAATTTGAGTTGACCTAACCCGACCCAAACTTTAATATTAACATTTGAGTTTTTTGATATTTTAGTTATTAAAATGTGTTGTAGATAAATTTAATTATTTTTCAGCTAACAAATAATATACTTAAGAAAAGATAAATAAATAAATAAATAACTTGACAACCCAACCCAACCCTACCTGAATTTTGAGGGTTGAGTTGGGTTGGGTTGAAGATCTTCTTTGGGTTGTTAATTTAACCAACTCAAATTTTTGGGTTGATCCAAAAAATCTCCTTATCCCAACTCAACCCAACCTATTTACACCTCCAATGTCAAATAGTGAACATATTTAAATTCATGAATTACATTGGATTCATGTTTGTATATACTTCAAGTACTCATATATGAGTATAATATATAATTCAAAAGAAAAAAGCAGACAATGATTTCAATATATGTCTTTCATGTGAAACAATGTATGTAGTATAGAGATCTTGTATATTATTTTTATTATTAGCTTTTACATGATAACCATTTTGACGTATATCATTGAAATTCAATAGTTTTCTTTTTGACTTGGTACTAGAAAACAAAACAATATTAATTCTAAATTTTGTTCCTCTAGGCAAAATGAGGTTTACTTTTCCAAAGCCTTCATCAAGTTTGTAGAACGTGATGTTGTATTGACAATTGCTTTAAGCATTGGCAATTTAGAATTTTTTTTTAAAAAAATTTAAGTATTGTGTGCTTAGTTACACTATCTACCAAACATAAGTCATAAGTCTTAAGGTAAAAGGAAAACAAAAAAACAAAAAAGAAAGAAAAGGAGAAATTTTAAAAAATAACAAATTTTAAAAAATACTTACAATCTATAGCAAATTCTATCACTGATAGTCATATCACTGATAGTCATTGATATGCTATAATGATAAAATACTATCATTGATAGAATGTAAATTTTACCATAGCTTGTAAATATTTTAATTTATTTTTCTATTTTTAAAAATGTCCCAAAAAACTTGAAATATAAATAATTAAAATTAACTTGTAGATGTTGAAGAGAAAAAAAAACAACCAAAACATAAATCGATTATTAATTTTTAATATTATCATAATGAAAGTAAGTATTTGCTAGTACTTCAATAACATAAGTTTTCTTTTTAGGAGACTCAAAGAAGTTATCAACATCCAAATGTGTCATGTTGTAATGGTTAAATACATCATCCTGATATATAAAATTTTCTTCCACATTTTTCTTTCTTTTTCAATGAGGTTTGATCTCAACTAAGTGGTTAACGCATGAAAAGTATGAGACCCAATGACCCTTTGTACCACATCAGAAACATTGATTTTCACCACTTGTAGAGCTTTATTTTGTGGAATTTTTCTTCTTTGATCATCATTTGTGGTTTTCTTGAAATCTGAATGATTATTTCAATGAAAAGTATAATTATTTCTTCCTCTACCACGGTCACAACCTCGTCCACGACTACAACCACAACCTCAATTTTGACCATGATTATTTGAAAATACAACATTAGCTCCAAGGAATGGCGTTGCTTCAGTTGGTCAAGATTCATGATTTTTATTATTATTATTTTTTATTAATAGCTCATTGTTTTGTTCAGCCATAAGAAAATATAAAATAAGTTTAGAACACTTTTTAAAACATTTTTCTTGATATTGTTGATGTAGAAGCATATTTGAGACATGAAAAGTAAAAAATTGTTTCTCTAACACATCAATAATTTTTTTCTTCGTATAACAATAATTTTGAACTAATTTTAAATGAAAGTGTAGAAAATCGTGGTGATAATTTATTATGAAATAAGAACAATATAAACAAAACAAGAACAATAAAACAAATGAGTAGAGAAAAGTGAAGAAAAGAGAAAGTAAAGAAAAACAAATGACCTAAATTGTGGTGTGTCTTACAAAGGTATCATACACTACTATTTGGACAAGTCATGATATAGATTTTACAATATAAAATTTAATAGGAAGTATGTTACAACTTGAAATTGAATGAAAGTTTTACGAAGTTGGTAACTTAGGTAGGTCATGGATATTTACATTTATAATATTATTATTATATTTACACTAAGGAGTACATGTTTATGAATATGTTTTTGTCATTGAATGAAAGCTTTATGAAATTAGTAACCTATATAGGTTATGGATAACATTTATAATTTATTATTATATTTACAATAAGAAATGCATATTTATGAATACGTTATTGTCATTGTATGAGAATACAGTGCTAGTATAAATACAAGATTATTTTTATGTGTTACTAGCATCATGGTTAAAATCAATCACACATATATATAAAAGAAAACGTAAAAAAGGAATATATATTCGGTATATAAGTGATCGACGATGGTCAGAGGAAATATGAAGTGAGAGAATGAAGAAAGTTAGGAAACCAATTAGTGAGATTTAAGAAAAATGAAGAGGAAAAAAAAAAGAATAAATATATGCTAGAATTGTAGGATGTAATAAATGTTTCAATTAAGAAAATTTTAGAAACCATTAATTTATTAATAAACCATGGAACAAACTAATAAAATCTATTGAATTTAATGTGGAAAAATGAAAACAACTTGGTATTATTTATAAATTAAATAGTGTAAAAGTATAGTACATGATTAGTTTTTTCCAACTGCTACATATTAATCAATTTTTTTTTTAAATTCTAAAAAAAAAATCTTTGATTTTTTTTAAAAATAAAATAAAAAAGTACAAAAGTAAGAAAGTAAAAAAAAATAAAAAATAATCCATTCTCACCATCATCCTTTTACTTCCCACTTCTCTTCTATGTGAGATAGGACATTAGAGAATGTTCTACCTATCATTTACTCCCTTGATTTGTGATTAATTTCATCTCTTTAGTGATAGATATCATTGTTGTAAATTTAGCTACCAAGAAATCAATAGTATTTATAATTAAAGATTATCACAATTGTACATTATATAAAATGGACTACGACAAAGTCTAAATAAATCGTAAAAAAATTATTAAACGAATCTTATCTATCTATTATGTGTCATTAATTTCACAGTAGATATTATACTATTACAAATTTTAAAATATAAAAATTAAAATAGCATTTTATACTAAATTAGTCCAGAGACTACATTGTTACATAATTGAAATTAATATATAAACTAAATCATCACAAACAAATTAAAGTAAAGACTAATTTGACACTTTAGTATACACATAGGCCTTGTTTAGTGAATATTTAGATTTTTAAAACTAAATTTATTTTCTCATTTTCTTAGGTGATTTTTTTTATTGAATTCATAGGTAAATTTTAAAATAAATATATTTTAATATATTTTTTATTGCTTGATTTTTGTAAACGTTGGTTAAAAAAGAAAAGCAAAAAGATGAAAAGGGTATTTACAAAATTAATTTTTAGAAACTAAAAGTAGAAACCCAAATGGTAATAAAACCAAACATGACGTTGGGGATAAATTCTTTTAACCCAAAATTTACTAGTTGACACTGGGAAATAAAGCAAATAAATATTTATCACTAGAATTGAGGTAATAGATAATCCTTTTACAATAATTATAACTATATCAATAAGGGTGAGGAATTAAGACGTTACAAGTATGAGAACATTTTATTGGTTTGCAAATTGTAAAATTTCATAACACACAAACTAATATATAATATATATGTAAATAATTATCTAAAAACATACCGAACAACTCCTGGAATGTGAATATTCATAAAATAATCATCCCAATTGATGCTTTTTGGATCAAA
>JBBPDI010085320.1:0-13032 GCA_037974545.1 Cucumis variabilis
GACTATAGAGAGCTCAATAAGGTGACAATCAAGAACAAATATCCATTGCCCAGGATTGAGGACCTATTTGATCAGCTGCAGGGAGCCACTATGTTCTCTAAGATCGATTTACGATCAGGATATCACCAGTTGAGGATCAGGGACAGTGATATATCTAAGACGGTCTTTCGATCGTGTTATGGACATTATGAGTTTATTGTAATGTCCTTTGGCTTGACAAATGCTCCTGCTGCATTTATGGAACTGATGAACAGGGTGTTTAAGAAATTCTTAGACATTTTCGTGATCGTCTTTATTGATGACATCTTGATTTACTCCAAGAAAGAGGCTGAGCATGAGGAGCATCTGCATAAGGTGTTGGAAACTCTACGAGCCAATAGGCTGTATGCCAAGTTTTCCAAGTGCAAGTTCTGGCTGAAGCAGGTGTCATTCCTTGGTCACGTGGTATCCAGTGATGGAATCTCTGTGGACCCAGCAAAGATCGAAGCTGTTACTAGTTGGCCTCGACCTACTACAGTTAGTGAAGTTCGAAGCTTTCTGGGTTTAGCAGGTTATTACAGGAGGTTTGTGAAAGGGTTCTCTCGTATAGCTAACCCTTTGACCCAACTGACCAGGAAGGGGACCCCTTTTGTTTGGAGCCCAGTATGTGAAGACAGTTTACAGAACCTCAAGCAGAAACTCATTACTGCACCAGTCCTCACGATGCCTGATGGATCTGATAATTATGTGATATATAGTGATGCCTCTAAGAAAGGTCAGGGTTGTGTATTGATGCAGCAAGGCAGGGTAGTTGTTTATGTTTCCCGCTAGTTAAAGATTCATTGAGCAAAACTACCCTATCCATGATTTAGAGTTGGCAGCGGTAGTTTTTGCACTGAAGATTTGGAGACACTATTTGTACGGCGAGAAGATTCAGATCTTCACTGACCATAAGAGCTTGAAGTATTTCTTCAGTCAGAAAGAGTTGAATATGAGGCAGCGAAGATGATCGAGTTGGTCAAGGACTATGACTGTGAGATTTTATATCACCCAGGTAAGGCCAATGTGGTAGCTGATGCGCTTAGTAGGAAGGTATCACATTCAGCAGCACTCATTACCAATCAGGTTCCTTTACTCAGAGACCTAGTGAGAGTTGAGATTGCAGTTGCAGTGGGAGAGGTCATATCGCAATTAGCTCAACTGTCGGTACAGCCTACTTTGAGGCAGAGGAGTATCATTGCCCAGCTTACTGATCCTTATTTGGTTGATAAGCATCGTTTAGCAGAAACAGGACAAGATAAGAAGTTTTCCATATCCATCGATGAGGGACTCATGTTTGAGCAACGATTATGTGTGCCAGCGAACAATGTTATTAAGATCGAATTATTGACTAAGGACCATAATTTGCCATTTTCTATGCATCCAGGCAGTACAAAGATGTACCAAGATCTGAAGCGAGTTTACTGGTGGAGGAATATGAAGAAAGAGGTGGCAGAGTTTGTTAGTAAATGTTTGGTATGTCAACAGGTAAAGGCACCAAGACAGAAGCCAGCAGGTCTGTTGCAACCTTTGGCTGTGCCAAAGTAGAAGTAGGAGAACGTATCTATGGATTTCATTTATGGACTACCTAGGACCCTGAAGGACTACACAGTGATATGGGATGTGGTTGACAGGCTCACAAAATTGGCACATTTCATCCTAGGGAAGTCCACATATACTGCCAGTAAGTTGGCTCAACTGTATATGACAGAAGTAGTGAGGCCACATGGTATGCCAGTATCTATAGTTTCTGACAGAGATGCCTGTTTTATTTCCAAGTTCTGGAAAGGACTTCAGGCAGCCATGGACACCAGATTGGATCTTGGTACATCTTTTCATCCTCAAACTGATGGTCAGACAGAGCGCTTGAATCAGACTCTAGAGGATATGTTGCGAGCCTGTGTGTTAGAATTTTCAGGGAGTTGGGACTCCCACTTGCACTTGATGGAGTTCGCCTATAATAACAGCTACCAGGTTACTATTGGCATGGCACCGTTTGATGCTCTATATGGTAAGAGTTGTAGATCCCCTGTTTGTTGGGGTGAGGTTGGTGAGCAGAGGATGTTAGGCCATGGACTGGTTCAGACCACCAACGAAGCCATACAGAAGATTAGATCTCGTATGTTGATAGCACAGAGCAGACAGAAGAGTTATGCAGATGAACGACATAGGAATCTTGAGTTTGAAGTAGGAGACATGGTCTTCCTGAAGGTAGCACCCATGAAGGGTGTCGTGAGGTTCGAGAAGTAGGGATTGGCCCCGTAGCCTATCGTTTGGCTTTACCTCCATCATTATCTGCAGTCCATGATGTGTTCCATGTCTCTATATTGAAAAAGTATATGGCAAACCCTACCCATATTGTCGACTATGAACCATTGAAAATCAACGAGAACTTGAGCTACGAGGAGCAACCAGTTGAGATTTTTGCTAAGAAAGTCAAGCTGCTTCGCAACAGGGGAATCACATTGGTCAAGGTGTTGTGGCGAAACCACGAGGCTGAGGAAGCAACTTGGGAGAGAGAGGACAACATGAGAGCACATTATCCCGAGCTTTTCGAGGATTAGAGCTTTCGAGGACGAAAGCTTCTCTAAGGAGGGAAGGTTGTAACACCCCAAACTATCAAGTTACTTTTTATTTTTATTTATTTATTTATTTATTTATTTTGTTATTTTGGATTTTGAATTTTTTGTGTGAAATTGTTTGATTTTGGAATGTTAGGTGATGAATTTTGAAATTTGGAATTCTATTATTAAACATTCAAATTTTGGATTGGTGTGTTGGTGAATCCAAATGTATAAAGTTAGAAGTGCTATGAGTAAGTATTGTTATGTGTTTATATGAAGTATGGAAGTATGAGGAATTATACCATGATATAATATTGGTATTAAGAGAAATATATTATGTTTTTTTTTAGAAGAAAGAGAAAGAAAATTAAAGGTGATGGAATAGGTGGTTAATAAAGAGAGAGGAGACATTAATTGGCATGGGAAGAGGAAAAGGAAAAAAAAAGGGAATAAGTTGAGTATTTTGGGGAAAATAAATAATAATAATAATGGTATTATTATTATTATTGTATTTATTTAAAGCTACTCATGATGCGTGCCAAGCAACACTATTCATCTTCCCCTTCAACCCTAAGCCTCCTCGTCACTGTCACCTCCGTCGGCCGCAAATGCCACGACGACGATCGATCGGACGAAGCTCGTTCTCTCTATTGGTTTCTGTCTGACGTCTCCATTAGATCTTGTTGAGTCACACGTCTCTCACCATCGGAGCCGATCCCCTCGTCAAGACGTCTGTTGAGCATCCCCGTCCACGGCGTGCCTCAGTTCATTCGCATGTCACCGTCGTTCCTTGCCGACAACACTTTCGGCGATTTCCATCTTCGTCGAGCAAGCCGTGCCACGCCCGAGCCACTTTCGTCTTCACAAGCCGCACCGAGCCGACCTCCTCTCCACAAGCCGCGTGCTGAGCCATTCCCTATTGTGAGCCACTTTTATGTGAGTTCCTTTGTTGGTAATTTTGGTTAGGTTTGGCACCCCATTACTCACTTTTGTCCCAAATATGTTAAGTTATGGATCTAAGTAAATTTATGTGTTTGAAGGTTCAAGCATAATTGAGGAACCGAAGCTGTAAATTATTCCAATTTAGATTGTGTGGGATTTCAACCATAATCTTGGGGGTAAGTTGGATAAGCTTGGTTGTTAATTATACAGTAGGGTTAGTAGAAAAATTATTAATTTTTAAATTGTGTTCATGGTTAGGAGTGAGTAGTGGAAGAACCTGACTGACTAGGAAATTGTGATATTTTTAACAAAACTCCAGGTAAAGAGACTTTTCCCTATATTTTGTGATAACCATTTTACGGTTGAGATACAATACCATACAATATTCCTGTTACAGAATATGATTGATTATGCTATATTGAGTTGTGTCTGACTGAGCTAATGTGTGATGTGATGTTGAGCATGTACAGGCTATAGTGTTCTGTTGTGTTTGCCTGTTAGAGTCGTACCATATGGGTGCCCTTAGGGTCACCACCTATGTCTGCCTGTGTGGCTAGTTTGAGAGGTGATTCGACGGAATCACTTACAGCCCGACTCTCCTTTAGGGTGGTTCCTTGGAATCACCGAGAGCCCAGATGTGTCCCAATAGGACCACTGGATAGTGTGCGTTCGGGAGCACAATAAATGTGGTACTATATTACACGACTCTAACGAGAGGCTAACAGACATATAGTGAGACAAGTAGAGGGCCTCTTACTGAGTATAAATTATACTCATTCTCTTAATGTTTTATTTCTCCAGGTAAAGGTAAAGGCAAGAGTAAGCTGGCGAATGAACAGAAGTTATCGTGGCTCGCCATAGGGAACAGTCTCAGTTCTTTTCTGCCTTTTAATTTCAATTGCTAGGTTTTCAGAAGTTGTTTCAAATTCAGGTTGAATTATTTTTAAGCATTTTTTTATCTATTTTAAGGGCCCAAACTAGTGTTTTGTTTTGTCGTATGACATTTGACTCCATGATTTCGTTTTTTTTTCATTTATAAATATTTTATTGTTTTTCACAAATGACTGAAAAATGTCTACCTATATTTTAGTCTTTGTATTCTTTTAAAATATGTTTTAAAGGGGTAATGTCTCCAGGTAGTGGAAAAGTTGGGGCGTTACAGCCAATCTTAATAACTTTGGCTCTCATATACATTCATCACAATCACCATAATAGTGCAATTGGTACTGTATGTTATAATTTACAAGCTTGGATGAATCAAAACCTTGAGCTATCAACAATGCTTGAACAAAAGAACCATGTGGGTATCCAACATTTAGCTTGCCACCTACTAGTTTATTACTACAAGTCTAGCCAAGTTGCTTTCCACCTTCTCCCCTGTTGCATATAGAAGAAATTTACTAATTTAGTGAACTATCTAGAAAAAGAATAATTTATAAGTTAAGGAAATAACTTACTAGGGTGGGACTAGAGGAGTATAAAGTTTACACATCATTGTGCTTCAAGATTCTAAAAAAAAACAATATTCAATACTTAACAAGTTAACAATGTAAAACAAAAAAAAAATGTAAATAAAGATTTGAGAGTAGGGATTTAGACCATAAAGTCATTATTCATATTTTCAAATGCAGTTTCCATCTCCTTTCCTATGTTTATGAATTCTAGTTCAAAATAACAAACTTTTAGCTTAATGAGACAATTTTAAATTTTAAATGCTTACTTCGAAAAGAATATTACCTTCATCAATTTCTTCAGTCATGTCATCCAAAGGATTAGATTGAATCCAATTGTGAGCACAAATCAGTGCCTCTATGAGGAGTTAATGAACTTTGAAAAGTATCTAGCATCCATCCTCCAATGCTATAGGTTGGCTCAGAAGCACAGTTGATATAAGAATACTATAGATGTCCCTGACTACTTGGCCAATGATCATAAATCGAGAGGAATTCACCTTTCACCAATTTAGCAAGTCTAAATATTCATCTTCTATACGAGCCTCATCTAGATAACGAGTCACCTCTGTTTAGCATCATCGAGACATGTTTTGTTGCTTTGTTTAAATCTATCATGAGCAGCAGCACGTGTCTTATAATATCCACTAAATAAGATATAAGGCATTGCACTTTGACTTTGAAAGCTAAATCCTTCGATAAGAGTACATGATTGTGTTAATGAATATTTTTCTTTTGACATTGACATTCTCATAATAATAATCATCACACAATCGATGAAATGCTTATTCAATCTTATTCGTCCATTTTCTTGCACTATCTTCTTCCAAAAATTCATTAAAACAATAATTCACATAAGCCAGCTTGTACCTAGAGTCAAGAACTACATAAACATATAATAATAAATTGGTCTTCTCACTTGTAGTTATACTCCAATACTTGTTGGATTTTGTCTGCATGTTATTGTCACCTGACTCAATAATGCATTTTCATACAACGAGTATTCATGAATTATTTTTTGGATCAAACAGAGTTCATGAAAAAATATATTTGAAATCACAGACATAGATGTAGAACACTTCATTGTTACCTCTGAAAAAGTTTTTAGAAACTTAACAAACACTTTTGCATTATCCCAATCTTCAACAATAGGAATATCATCATTTGGCAAATAACTAAGGTCGTGCTCCTCTAATCTTTCAAACGTCTTTTGACACTTAATTGCTTCATCCAACATAATAAAAGTAGAATTCCATCATGTTGAAACATCCATCGTAAGACAATTTTTTGTTGACATTTTATCTTCTTTAGCAAAATCTTTAAATATTTGCATTCTAGCAGGAGATGACCTAACATACTTCATAGCATTTCTGATTTGAATAATCCACATGCAAATATTTTAAGGCATCACTAACAATCAAATTAAGAATATGTGCACAACATCTAACGTGAATAAGTTCACCATCCAACACCAACTCATTTCTGCCTCTAAACTTTTTAACCAAGTATGCAATGGCTACATCATTCACTCGCATTATCAACTGTTAAAGTAAAGAGCCTATCAATACCCAACCTTCTAAGCGCTTTTCAATGGCTCTCCTTATTGTATCTTCTTTATGGTTAGCTATTCGACAAAAGTTCAAAATTTTTTTGTGAAGGTTCCAATCATCATCAATGAAATGAGCCATTATAATCACATAATTAATATTTTCAATACTACAAAATCTACTTTACTTGACAATAGGTACTTTAACATACTTAAAAAAAAGTCAAGTATTGACCATTTTAAAGGAAAAACGTCAAGTATAGTTTCAAAAAAGCAGAGTTTTCACATAGTTTTCTAAACTATGTTACGTTGGCTTTTACTTGACGTTTTTTCACGTCTAAGTATAGGGAGATTTTACTTGACGTTTTATTGGCGTCAAGTATAGCCAACTTTTACTTGACGCGAACAAAATGTCAAGTATAGTTTGAAGAAAGCAAAATTTTCATGATTTTTTTATAATTATTTTTGTTAGCTTTTACTTGACGCTTTTTCCACGTCAAATATAGTGCAAAATTTACTTGACGGTGTTTTAGTGTCAAGTATAATGCAACTTTTACTTGACATTTTTTTCACATCAAGTATAGTTAATATTTATTGAGCAAAATCAACATTAAGTATAGTTAACATTTTTATTTTGTGAAGTATAAATATGGTTTTATTCCCTCTTTTCATTAAATAAACTTATTAAAAATTATTTTATTAAAATAAACTTATTAAAAATTTTCACTACAAGAATTTTGGTTTCTAGGGACAGTTTTTCTAGCAACACAAAAAAATATGGGCAAAGATACAATGTGTCGACATAGTTTTCATTGCGTGGGCACATCTTTGTTTTTTTCGATGAAAATATGCATGTGGGCAAAAGTTGTGTATTGTGTGGGCATATCATTGTTTTTGCCCACAAAAATATACATGTGAGCAAAAAGTTGTGTGGTTTTAAGAATTTTTCTTAAGTTGAATTTCTTCCAACGTTTATTTTAGTTTATGACCTTGTATCATGGACAAATATTCTAAATGTTTGCCACCATAATTTACGTGGTGAAATACCCCACGGTTTTTAGACATATTTATGCCAACGTAATTTACGTAGCAAAAGATCCTACATTTTTTTAGGCATTTATGACGACGCAAAATTTAAACAGTAACAAAAATAACATGGACATAAGTTTTATTTTAAAAAAACATAATTTCATTTTTTATAATTTTTTTTAAAAAAACCTAATTTCTTTTTTACTTTTTCCTCCTTTCTTTTCTCTTTTTCCCTCCAACATTTCCCTCCCACGTTTTTCTCTCATACACGACATTTTCCCCCAATTTGCCTTTTTCTCTTCTCATAGAAAGCAACCCAGTTGCGACCCTTTCGATTTTCCTCTTCCTCTTCTCACAACCCACCATCTAAACGCCGGCGCTACCCTCCCCATTTCTCTCTTCCTACTCTTGCAACCCACCATTTGAACGTCGTTGCTACTTGCTACCATTTGAACGTTGCTGAATGTCACCGCTACCTGCTACCATCTGAACGTCGCTGGAGGCCACCGCTCCCCTGCTCACCGAACTTGTCGTAAGTGCTCCATTCTTCATTGCCCACCCTAAGTAAGTTTAACCTTAGTTTATTTACCAAGGTTTCAAAGCCTCCAACATTTTGATTGAAATTTGGCCTGTGGGTTGTCTTTCTCTTTCTTGTTTTTTTGGAATCCACTGGTTGAGAAAGATAGGCATGCCTTTTATATTAAGTGCAATTTACCCCACTACCATCTCCCCTATAAGGTTGTCTTTCATGCCAGTTTAATCTAGTGAACTAGTTTGCAAGTTCTGAGTATAAATTCTTCATAATGGAATTTTAGTTAAATTTTTTATGAGGATTATGAATATTCATTGATATACTGAGAATATAATTTGTTGATGGCATACTGGTGACCTCTGAAACTTGATGAAGTTCAAGATGTGTGTATGTCTTATTTTAATTGATATATTCCATAACCCAAAAACTATTGTGAAAATGAACGTTCTTACTATTTGGGTGATTTAACACATAAGTTTTTAAGCTTGAATGAATGTACAAGAAAGTGTTCGTACAATGAACATTGAAATTGTGTTACTTTGATGATGTGTATCATTTAACAGCTGAAATGTTTCTTATTTGGTGTTGAAGAACCCTTCTAACAAAAGGAGAATAATTTGTGACGAGAAGTTAAAAGAACTTTTTGATGTTGATTCCTTTAATGGACTCACTGTTTTGAAACTCCTGGCCACTCATTTTATAAAGATGAAATAGTAAGTTTCTCCTACACATTGTCTTTGTTAATGCAAGATAATCTGGAATTTATTGTATGCTTGAGTTGTAATCTCCTACACTTATGTTGATATTTAAAGTGTCAACATTGATTATTTTTTTAAAATTTTATGTTTGGTTTTGAGTTAGAAAGATAAACTTAGACATTTTCTAAGTTGTTTTAATATTTAAGACACTTAGTAGGTGGGTTTTTGTTGTTTTAGTTTGAAAGTTACAATTAGTAGTTTTAACTTGTTTGAAAGATACACTTAGACATTTTCTCAGTTGTTTTAATATATCTAACATTAGTATTAAATTGTTTATTCTGGATTCATAGATGTGGGGTGTCTTTATCTTATCTGAATAAGTATTTTCTAAACGTTGCTAGATTTATTTTTGAGGTTTTGTAATGGTTTAAATTGCTGACCAAGTTGAGATAATCCTATATGTTCGAAAACTTCAAAGAGCATGCTTAAGGAATTCTGTTAAGGTATGATTGTGACTATCTAAGATCTTGTGCTACCTAAACTTTTCTGATTATAAAAGCAAATTCACCAACAATTGTAATTGGATTACTTGGAAGTTGGAACTATAGGCCTAAAACTTTGATTGAGAAGCTCTATTATACTATATATCTCTCTTCTGTCAATACATTTCCTGACCTTTACCTTTGTTTTGCTTTCATCTTGTCTGTTACAGGGTGCAACCATCTCAGTCAAATATGAGTTACCCTCTACTCATCCTATCCGCTTGAGGTTCGGATTATGGACTTACTGATATCCTAGAAGATGGAGGTAAAGGTGAAAAATCCTTAAACTTAGCTAATACGCAATGACATGTTTCATTGTGTGGACTTTATCTAATTTCTATTCAATTTTATTGCTAGAGTTGTATGGTTGTTATGCTTATGCTACGTTTGGTGTCATTTACCTAAAGTTCTTGAACCATGCTAGTGAGTACGATAATATCCATTCCATGCTTTCTAAATCCTGAAATTTTTGTTGCTTCATTTGAGAGTACTACTTTAATGGCTTGTAGATTTACTAATATTCTTTTAACCAGAAGTGATGAAATCATATAATTTTATTTTCAGTATTGATCCTTTTGTGTATAACCGGTTTGTTGTTGATCATGAATATTTTTTGTTGATGTTTTGTTGTTTATCTTTTAGGTTTGCTTGTTGATTCTTTTGTGCAGTCAGTCAAAGGAGCTGATCGAAGGAGTTGAATGAAGGTAAGGGGCTTGATCTTGTTTCTTTGGCGCTTTGGATATAGAGTTAACAGATAGAAAGTTGTGCTTTACTTATGATTTTTGTTAAAAGAATGTATGATTTAATGAGGTTGGCGTTTTATGTTAAATTAATTATCATATGAATATTTGTTGTTTGTGATTAAATATGAAGCATACATAAATCTAATTTTGATGTCTTCCTCCATATTATTGAAGAATTTTCACTTTTTAGATTTTAAGTTACATTTTCCCATTATTAATATGACTAATGTCTTGTTGCAAAGCTTATTGCTGGTATATTCGTCTTCTTCAAAGATGCGTTTAAGATTGGAAACATTTCTACTGTCTTTTGTTTGTTCATATTGTGACCAATTAGGAATATTTCTTGTATTCTATTGGTTCAGTGGGGTTATCATTTTTCTCCTTTTATGTCTTTTTTCACTAATATTTTTTTAGTCTTCTCTTTAGTGTGCCTTATATTCTACAATAGAATATGGATCTATTCGGAGATGCTAGTATCAAAAGAAAATTAATGTTATTTTTTTCCTTTGTTATTTAAAACTATACAATCTCTCTTGCTTGTCCTATTCGTAACCCTCAATGCTCTAAACTAATGTAGTTAAAGCAAATTGAAGTTTCTGCCAGTTCTTTCTTTTCTTGTCAAATGATAAAACAATGATTATAGTTGCTTTTGGATGATAGATGGTCATTTTGATTTTAATTTACATTTTCTTGCTTTTTTTTTAAGAAATGGTGGATTCAGTGAAGAATGTTCCAAAGCTGGATATCAAATTGACATTTGAGGAAAGAACTTGGTTTAGGTATTTTAAAATTCTTTGTAAGTTTTTTGGTTCGTAGTTTTAAATTGTTTATGGAGTATTTGAATAGGTTTTGAAGTTATTCATGGTTAGTTGTCTTTAACTTTAGACTCAAATCTAACCCTTTGATTGTTTTAAATCTACAACTTTGGGTCTTCTTATTCCATCAGACACTTCAAATTTCTCATTATCTCAAAGTGTATGGATGATATAGCTCGTGTAGATTGTTGATAAAAGTTTTCATTGCTCATTTCAGTTATGAGTTGGAAGTTTAAACAAGAAACAATTTTAGTTTTAAGACTTCAGACCTCTTGGTGACCAAGAGGATGAGGATATAGCATACACACTCTAAGGCTATGATACTTTTCCTAGAAGGTAACATTTATAGTCTCATGTTCATTTGGTATGTTATTCTATGTTGCTTACTTTGTAATACTATTCTATTTTTGATCTATTTAGTCAATTGATTATAAATTCTGACTGCAGTTGAGGATATGTATGGAAGATATCCAAATGCCATATAGGTCAACATCTTTGGTGTACCAGTTGTTCACTTCCAAGCAATTTCTTCCTTAGTTTTGGTATATTACACATGTTTTTTATTATATAAGATAGCTATTATTATTGTTGATTTTAGAATAGGCCACGTATAGAAAATTTTAGTTGACTATATTGGATTGGAATTGTGTAATTGTTGATGACAATGTTGAGATTAATGAAATTATTGTTGGTTTACTTGTTATACTAAATTATTTGTCATTTTTTGTTGTGTAACTACTAGTTAGAGAGTTTATTTTGTTGATAGATAAGTTTTATTGAAACGAATGTGCAGTAAACAGGAAATGAAAATTTTTATATATTTAATATATTAATAAATTGTATACATGACATTAAATACATATCAAGTATAGTATCTTTACTTGAATCAAATATACAATTTTGCTTGACGGATAAATAGTGTCAAGTACACTATCTTACTTGGATAAATAGTGTCAAGTATATTATTTTACCTGGCATGTAAATAGTGTCAAATATATGATCGTACTTGATGTGCAAAAATCATCAAGTATATGACCTTACTTGACACGTAATAAATGTCAAGTGCGATAGATTACTTGACGTTAATATAGTGTTAAGTAAACGAATACTTGATGGTTTTTTAGTATCAAGTAATGTGACTATACTTGATAGTCAACTACTTGAAGCTTTTAAAAATGTCAAATATATTTTTACTTGACACTGTATTAACGTCAAGTAACCAATTTCAATAGTAGTGTTTGATAGAAGTCCATGTATCTGTTGTTAAACAAACTCTTTGGTAACTTCAAGTTAATACAGTTTTTAGCTTTTTTTTTTCTCCTTCATATACATCTCAAAACAATCCTTTGCAATAGTTACTCTTGATGGAATCACAAACTTTGGATTTAATGCCCGACAAAATTGATGAAATCCTTCACTCTCTACAAACTTAAATGGCAATTCATCCAAGATAACCATACTAGCAAGCATTGTTCTACAATTTTCTTGGGTGAAGGATGTAGCCATTAAACTACTTCCAGAATCTCCCACTCCTTCAACATTATCATCCAATGGATCTACATACTTCTTACATTTCTCTAAATATCTTTTTAAATTAGTTGTACCATTTCTTTTGGAATCACAAGCATATAAAGTCCCACAATGTTTACAAGCAGCTCTAGGATATTTAAGATTATATCTTTCTACTTTTATAAAATGTTATCATATTGATGATGGTGGTTTAACCAATTTTCTTTTTTCTAACACTGGATCCAGGGAGGATGGTAATTAGTTCTTAATTTTATTCTTCAATTCTTTATCTTTAATAATTAATTCTTCGATCCGTTTATTCTTTGTCTCTTCGGATTAATGATCTCTTGTTCTAAGCTTGAGCATGGCTTGGTCAACCTGCAAGCTTTATACATTTTGATTATTAATCTGGATCGATTGATATTTTATAAAAAGTGAAAGAAGAATTAATTATTCCTGATAAAGAAGAAAAGAATATCATTAATCTCTATATATCTAAATCCCAGGATTCATTCTTTCTCCTCCCATGTTCTCCAAACTAAAGAAAAAGCTCTCTCCATCACCTTCTATAATCACTTCCTCTCCTTCTTCTTCAAATAATCCCAGAAATGAGTCTGAGGATTTAAACAAAACTCTATCTAAA
>JBBPDI010085344.1:0-13029 GCA_037974545.1 Cucumis variabilis
CAATAATAACACTTTATTAATAACGTTTAATGGATTATATTTACAATCTACGAGTTTTAGGACATAAATCCCAACACCAGTTGCATTTTATAGACAGTCGACGTCCCTCTAAGTTGGGTTCTTTCTTCGTAGGCTATAACCTTGGCCTCTTTTGGACCATTTTGGGACGAAAATAGAAACTGACAGTCGAGCATATTTTTTTGGCTTTTCTTGTCCAAGAACTCTAATAGCACTCAAAATAATACCACAAAGTTGTTAGACTTGCTCTTTCGATATCGTCGACATCCCTCTAAGTTGGGTTCTTTCTTCGTAGGCAAAAGCCTTTGCGCTTTTTGGACCATTTTGCGACAAAAATAAAAATTGACTCTCGGGCATATTTTTTTGGCTTTTCTTGGCTAAGAACTATAAAAGCACTCAAAGATAGACCACCCAGTAGTTAGACTTGCATTATTTAGACCGTCGACGTCCCTCTAAGTTGGCTTCTTTCTTCGTAGGCTACATCCTCGACCCTTTTTGAACCATTTTGGGACGAATATAGAAACTGACTCTCAGGCATATTTTTTGTTTGCTTTTCTTTGCCAAGAACTCTAATAGCACTCAAAATAATACCACCCAGTAGTTAGACTTGCTGTTTTAAAACCATCGACATCCCTTTAAGTTGGGTTCTTTCTTCGTAGGCTATAGCCTTGGCCCTTTTTGGACTGTTTTGGGACGAAAATAGAAACTGACGCTCAGGCATATTTTTTTTGGCTTTTCTTGGCCAAGAAATCTAATTGCACTCAAAATAATACCACCCAGTAGTTAGACTTGCATGTTCCAGACCGTCGACGTCCTTCTAAGTTGGGTTCTTTCTTCGTAGGCTATAACCTTGGCCCTTTTTGGATCGCTTTGGGACGAAAATACAAATCGACTCTCGGGCATATTTTTTTTGGCTTTTCCTTGCCAAGAACACTAATTGCACTCAAAATAATACCACCCAGTAGTTAGACTTGCTATTTCAAAATTGTCGACATCTCTCAAAGTTGGGTTCTTTCTTCGTAACCTATAGCCTTGGCCCTTTTTGGACTGTTTTGGGACGAAAATAGCAACTGATGCTCAGGCATATTTTTTTTGGCTTTTCCTAGCGAAGAATTCTAATTCACTTAAACTAATACCACCCAGTTGTTAGATTTGCATTTTTGAGACCGTCGACATCCCTCTAAGTTGGGTTCTTTCTTTGTAGCCTATAGCCTTGGCCCTTTTTGGACCATTTTGGGACGAAAATAGAAACTGACTCCAGGGCATATTTTTTTTTGGCTTTTCCTTGACAAGAACTCTAATTGCAATCAAAATAATATCACCCCGTGGTTAGACTTGCTCTTTTGAGACCATCGACATCCCTCTAAGTTGGGTTCTTTCTTCGTAGGCTACAGCCTTGGCCCATTTTGGACTATTTTGGAACGGAAAAAGAAACTGACTCCCGGGCATATTTTTTTTTGCTTTTCTTGGCCAAGAACTCTAATAGCACCCAAAATTAGACCACCAAGTAGTTAGACTTGTATTTTCAAGACCGTCGACGTCCCTCTAAGTTGGGTTCTTTCTTTGTAGGCTACAGCCTTGGCCATTTTTGGATCGTTTTGGGACAATAATAGAAACTGACTATTGGGCATAATTTTTTGGCTTTTCCTTGCCAAGAACTCCAATAGTACTCAAAATGATATCACCCAATAGTTAGACTTGCTCTTTCAAAACCGTCGACGTCACTCTAAGTTGGGTTCTTTCTTTGTAGGCTACAGCCTTAGCCCTTTTTGGACCGTTTTGGGATGAAAATAGAAACTGGCTCTCTAGCATTTTGTTTTTGGCTTTTCTTGGCCAAGAAATCTAATAGCACTCAAAATTAGACCACCCAGTAGTTAGACTTGCATTTTTGAGACCGTCGACGTCCCTCTAAGTTGGGTTCTTGCTTTGTAGGCTATAGCCTTGGCTCTTTTTGGACCGTTTTGGGACGAAAATAGAAACTGACTCTTGGGAATATTTTTTTCGGCTTTTCCAGGCCAAGAACTCTAATAGCACTCAAAATTAGACCACCCAGTAGTTAGACTTGCATTTTTGAAACCGTTGACGTCCCTCTAAGTTGGGTTCTTGCTTTGTAGGCTACGGCCATGGTCCTTTTTGGACCGTTTTGGGACGAATATAGAAACTGACTCTCGAGCATATTTTTTTGGCTTTTCTTGGCTAAGAAATCTAATAGCACTTAAAATTAGACCACCCAGTGGTGATACTTGCTCTTTCGAGATTGTCAACGTCCCTCTAGGTTGGGTTCTTTCTTCGTAGGCTATAGCCTTGGCCCTTTTTGAACTGTTTTGAGACGAATATAGAAACTTACTCCTGGGCATATTTTTTTTTTTCTTGGCCAAGAGCTTTAATAGCACTTATAATAATACCACCCAGTAGTTGTACTTGCTCTTTCGAGACCGTCGACATTCCTCTAAGTTGGGTTCTTTCTTTGTAGGCTATAGCCTTCGCCCTTTTTGGACCGTTTTGGGACGAAAATAGAAACTGACACTAGGGCATATTTTTTTTTGGTTTTTCCTAGCCACGAACTCTAATAGCACTCAAAATTATACCACCCAGTAGTTAGACTTGCATTTAAGAGACTGTCGACGTCCCTCTATATTGGGTTCTTCCTTCGTAGGCTATAGCCTTGGCCCTTTTTGAACCATTTTGGGACGAAAATAGAAACTGACTCTCGGGCATAATTTTTTTGGCTTTTCTTTGTCAAGAACTCTAATAGCATTCAAAATTAAACTAACCAGTATATGGACTTGCTCTTTCAAGACCGTCGACGTCCCTTTAAGTTGAGTTCTTCCTTCGTAGGCTATAGCCTTAGCCATTTTTGAACCGTTTTAAGACGAAAATAAAAACTGACCCTTGGGCATATTGTTTTTGGCTTTTCTTGGACAAGAACTCTAATTGCACTCAAAATAATACCACCGAGTAGTTAGACTTGCTCTTTTGAGATCGTCGACATCCCTCTAAGTTCGGTTCTTTCTTCGTAGGCTATAGCCTTGGTCCTTTTTGGATCGTTTTTGGACGAAAATAGAAACTGGCTCTCGGACATAATTTTTGGGATTTTCTTGCCAAGAACTCCAATAGTAGTCAAAATGATACCACCCAACAGTTAGACTTACTCTTTCTAGACCGTCGACATCCCTCTAAGTTGGATTCTTTCTTTGTAGGCTACAGCCTTAGCCCCTTTTGGACCGTTTTGGGACGAAAATAGAACGTGGCTCTCTAGCATATTTTTTTTGGCTTTTCTTGGCAAAGAACTCTAATAGCACTCAAAATAATACCACCCAGTAGTTAAACTTGTTCTTTCGAGACCGTCGACATCCCTCTAAGTTGGGTTCTTTCTTAATAGGCTATTGCCTTAGCCCTTTTTGGACCGTTTTGGGACGAAAATAGAAACTGACTCTCGGGCATATTTTTTTTAGATTTTCCTTGCCAATAACTCTAATTGCACTCAAAATAATACCACCCTGTAGTTAGACTTGCTTTTTCAAGACAGCCAACATCCCACTAAATTGGGTTCTTTGTTCGTAGGCTAAAACCATGGCCCTTTTTGGACGGTTTTGGGACAAAAATAGAAAATGACTCTCGGGCATATTTTTCTTGGCTATTCCTTGCCAACAACTCTAATTTCACTAAAAATAATAACACCCAGTAGTTAAACTTTCTTTTTCGAGACCGTCGACATCCCTCTTAGTTGGGTTCTTTCTTCGTAGGCTATAGCCTTGGCTCTTTTTGGACCATTTTGGGACGAATATAGAAATGACTCTCGGGCATATTTTTTTTGGCTTTTGTTGGCCAAGAACTCTAATAGCAGTCAAAATAATACCACCAAGTAGTTAGATTTGCTCTTTCGAGACCGTCGACATCCCTCTAAGTTGGGTTCTTTCTTCGTAGGCTATAGCCCTGACCCTTTTTGGACCGTTTTGGGACGAAAATAGAAACTGACTTTCGAGCATATTTTTTTGGCTTTTCTTGGCCAAGAACTCTAATAGCACTCAAAATAATACCACCCAGTAGTTAGAGTTGATCTTTCGAGACCGTCGATGTCCCTCTAAGTTGGGTTCTTTCTTCGAGGCTATAGCATTGGCCCTTTTGGACCGTTTTAGGACGAATATAGAAATTGACTATCGGACATATTTTTTTGGCTTTTCCTGGCCAAGAACTATGATAGCACTCAAAATGAGACCACCCAGTAATTAGACTTGCATTTTGGAGACTGTCGACATCCCTTTAAGTTGAGTTCTTTCTTCGTAGGCTATAGCCTTGGCCCTTTTTGGACCGTTTTAGGACAAAAATAGAAACTGACTCTCGGGCATATTTTTTTTTGGCTTTTCTCTGCCAAGAACTCTAATAGAACTTAAAACAATAGCACCCAATAGTTAGACTCGCTCTTTTGGGACCTTCGACATCCCTCTAAGTTGTGTTCTTTCTTTGTAGGCTATAGCCTTGGCCCTTTTTGGACCGTTTTGGGATGAAAATAAAAACTGACTCTCGAGCATTTTTTTTTGGTTTTTCTTGGCTAAGACCTCTAATAGAACTCAAAATTAGACCACCCAGTAGTTAGACTTGCATTTTTGAGACCATCGACGTCCCTCTAATTTGGGTTCTTGCTTCCTAGGCTATAGTCTTGGCCCTTTTTGGACCGTTTTGGGACGAAAATAGAAACTGACTCTCGGGCATATCTTTTTTGGCATTTACTTGCCAAGAAATCTAATTTCACTCAAAATAATACCACTCAATAGTTAGACTTGCATTTTCGAGATCGTCGACATCGCTCTAAGTTGGGTTCTTTCTTCGTATGCTATAGCCTTGGCCCTTTTTAGACCGTTTTGGGAAGAAAATAGAAACTAACTCTCAGGCATTTTTTTTTTTTGCCTTTTCTTGGCCAAGAACACTAATAGCACTCAAAATGAGACCACCCAGTAGTTATACTTGCATTTAAGAGACCGTGAACATCCCTCTAAGTTGGGTTCTTTCTTCGTAGGGTATAGTCTTCGCCCTTTTTAGTCATTTTGGGATGAAATACAAACTGACTCTCGGACATATTTTTTCTGGCTTTTCTTGGCCAAGAACTCTTATGGCACTCAAAATAAAACCATCCAGTAGTTAGACTTGCTCTTTCAAGACCGTCGACATCTCTCTAAGTTGGGTTCTTTCTTCGTAGCTAGGCTATAGCCTTGGCCCTTTTTGGACCGTTTTGGGACGAAAATAGAAATTGACTCTCCGGCATATCTTTTTTGGCTTTTCCTTGCCAATAAATCTAATTGCACTCAAAATAATACCACACAGTAGTTAGACTTGCATTTTCGAGACCGTCAACATCCCTCTAAGTTGGGTTCTTCTTCGTAGGCTATAGGCTTGGCCCTTTTTCGTTCCTTTTGGGACAAAAATAAAAACTGACCCTCGAGCATATTTTTTTGGCTTTTCTTGGCCAAGAACTCTAATAGCACTCAAAATTAGACTATCCAGTAGTTAGACTTGCATTTTCGAGATCGTCAACGTCCGTCTAAGTTTGGTTCTTTCTTCGTAGGCTATAGGCTTGGCCCTTTTTGGATCCTTTTGGGACGAAAATAAAAACTAACCTTCGGGCTCATTTTTTATGGCTTTTCTTGGCCAAGAACTCTAATAGCACTTAAAATTAGACCACCCAATTGTTAGACCTTCATTTTCGAGACTGTCGACATCCCTTTAAGTTGGGTTCTTTCTTCGTAGGCTATAGCCTTGGCCCTTTTTGAATCGTTTTGGGACGAAAATAGAAACAGACTCTTGGCCTTGTTTTTTTTGGATTTTCTTGGCCAAGAACTCTAGTAGCACTCAAAATAATACCACTTAGTAGTTAGACTTGCTCTTTCGAGACCGCGAACATCCCTCTAAGTTAGGTTCTTTCTTCGTAGGCTATAGCCTTGGCCATTTTTGCACCGTTTTTAGACGAAAATAGAAACTGACTCTCGGGCATATTTTTTTTGGCTTTTCCTTGCCAAGAACTCTAATTTCACTCAAAATGAGCCCATGCAGTAGTTAGACTTGCATTTTCGAAACCGTCGACGTCCTTCTAAGTTGGGTTCTTTCTAAGTAGGATATAGCCTTGGCCTTTTTTGGACCATTGTGGGACGAAAATAGAAACTGACTCTCGAGCATATTGTTTTTGGATTTTCTTTGCCAAGAACTCTAATAGCACTCAAAATAATACCACCAAGTAGTTAAACTTGCATTTAAGAGACCGTCAACGTCCGTCTAAGTTGGGTTCTTTCTTTGTAGGCTATAGCCTTGGCCCTTTTTGGACCATTTTAGGACGAAAATAGAAACTGACTCTCGGGCATATTTTTTTTGGTATTTTCTGGCCAAAAACTCTAATAGCACTAAGAATTAGACCACCAAGTAGTTAGACTTGCATCTTCAAGACCGTTGATTTCCCTCTAAGTTGGGTTCTTTCTCTATAGCCTTGGCCCTTCTTGGACCGTTTTGGGATGAAAATAGAAAGTGACTCTCGGGCTCATTTTGTTGGCTTTTCTTGAACAAGAACTGTAATAACACTAAAAATAAGACCACCCAGTAGTTAGACTTGCATTTTTGAGACCGTCGATGTCCCTTTAAGTTGGGTTCTTTCTTTGTAGGATATAACCTTGGCCCTCTTTCGACCGCTTTGGGACGAAAATAGAAATTGACTCTCTGGCATTTTTTTTGGCTTTTCATGGCAAAGAACTCTAATAGTACTCAAAATAATACCACCCAGTAGTCACACTTGCTCTTTCGACACCGTCAACTTCCCTCTAAGTTGGGTTCTTTCTCCATAGGCTATAGCCTTGGACCATTTTGGGACGAAAATAGAAACTGACTCTAACGCATATTTTATTTGGCTTTTCTTGGCCAAGAACTCTAATAGGACATAAAATAATACCACCCAATAGTTAGTCTTGGTCTTTTGAGACCGTCGACATCCCTCTAAGTTGGGTTCTTTCTTCGTAGGCTATAGCCCTGGCCCTTTTTGGACCGTTTTAGGACGAAAATAGAAACTGACTCTCGAGCATATTTTTTTTTGGCTTTTCCTAGCCAAGAACTCTAATAGCACTTAGAATTAGACCACCAAGTAGTTAAACTTGCATTTTCAAGACCGTCGACATCGCTCTAAATTTGGTTCTTTCTTCATAGGCTATAGTGTTGGCCCTTTTTGACCATTTTGGGACGAAAATAGAAACTGACTCTCGGGCATATTTTTTTTTCTTTTTCTTTGCCAAGAACTCTTATAGCATTCAAAATTAGACCACCTAGTTATTAGACTTGCATTTAAGAGACCGTCAACGTCCCTCTAAGTTGGGTTCTTTCTTCTCAGGCTATAGCCTTGGCCCTTTTTGGAACGTTTTGGGACAAAAATAGAAACTGACTCTCGGGTATATTTTTTTTGGCTTTTCCTGGCCAAGAACTCTAATAGCACTCAAAATAATACCACCCAGTAGTTGGACTTTCTCTTTTGAGACCGTCGACATCCCTCTATGTTGGCTTCTTTCTTTGTAGGTTATAACCTTGGCTCTTTTTGGATCGATTAGAGACGAAAATAGAAACTGACTCTCGGGGATATTTTTATCTTTTCTTGGCGAATAACTATAATAGAACTTAAATTTAGACCACCTAGTAGTTAGACTTGCATTTAAGAGACCATCGACGTCCCTCAAAGTTGGGTTCTTTCTTCGTAGGCTATAGCCTTGGCCCTTTTTGGACCGTTTTGGGACGAAAATAGAAACTGACACTAGGGCATATTTTTTTGGCATTTCTTAGTCAAGAACTCTAATAGCACTCAAAATAATACCACCCAGTAGTTAGAGTTGCATTTTTGAGACCGTCGACGTCCCTCTATGTTGGGTTCCTTCTTCGTAGGCTATAGCCTTGGCCCTTTTTGGACAGTTTTGGGACAAAAATAGAAACTGACTCTCGAGCATATTTTTTTTGGTTTTTACTTGCCAAGAACTCTAATTACACTCCAAATAATACCACCCAGTAGTTAAACTTGCTCTTTCGAGACTGTCAACATCTCTTTAAGTTGGTTCTTTCTTCGTAGGCTATAGCCTTGAAACTTTTTCAACCATTTTGGGACGAAAATAGAAAATGACTCTCGAGTATATTTTTTTGGCTTTTCTTGGTCAATAACTCTAATAGCACTCACAATTAGACCACCCAGTAGTTAGCCTTGCATTTTCGAGACCGTCGACGTCCCTCTATGTTGGGTTCTTGCTTCGAAGGCTATAGCCTTGGCCCTTTTTGGACCGTTTTGGGACGAAAATAGAAACTGACTCTCAGACATTTTTTTTTTTGTTTTTCTTGGTCAAGAACTCTAATAGCACTCAAAATAATACCACCTAGTAGTTATACATGCATTTTTGAGACCATCGACATCCTTCTAAGATGGGTTCTTTCTTCGTAGGCTATAGCCTTGGCTCTTTTTCGAACATTTTGGGACAAAAATAGAAATTGACTCTCGGGCATATTTTTCTTGGCTTTTCCTTGCCAAGAACTCTAATTGCACTCAACATAATACCACCCAGTAGTTAGACTTGCATTTTCGAAACCTTCGACATCCCTCTAAGTTAGGTTCTTTCTTCGTAGGCTATAGCGTTGGCCCTTTTTGGACCGCTTCGAAACGAAAATAGAAACTGACTCTCAGGCATATTTTTTTTGGCTTCTCTTGGGAAAGAACTCTCATATCACTCAAAATGAGACCACCCAATAGTTAGACTTTCATTCTCAAGACCGTCGACATCCCTCTAAGTTGGGTTCTTTCTTCGTAGGCTATAGACTTGGCCCTTTTTGGACCGTTTTGAGACAAAAATTGAAATTGACACTCGGGCATTTTTTTTGCTTTTCTTGGCCAAGAACTCTAATAGCACTCAAAATAATACCACCCAGTAGTTATACTTGCTCTTTCGAGACCGCCAACATTCATCTATGTTGTGTTCTTTCTTCGTAGGCTATAGCCATGGCCCTTTTTGGACCGTTTTTGGTCGAAAATAGAAACTGACTCTCGGGCATATTTTTTTTGGCTTTTCTTGGCCAAGAACTCCAATATCAATCAAAATGAGACCACCCATTAGTTAGACTTGCATTTTCTAGGTCGTCGACACCTATCTAAGTTTGTTTCATTCTTTGTAGGCTACAGCCTTGGCCCTTTTTGGACCGTTTTCGGACGAAAAGAGAAACTGACTATCGGGCATATTTTTATGGCTTTTATTGGCCAAGAACTCTAATAGCACTAAGAATTAGACCACCCAGTAGTTAGACTTGCTCTTTCGAGATCGTCAAAATCCATCTAAGTTGGGTTCTTTCTTCATAGGCTATAGCCTTGGCCCTTTTCGAACATTTTTGGGACGAAAATAGAAACTGACTCTCGGGCATATTTTTTTTGGCTTTTCCTTGCGAATAACTCTAATTGCACTCAAAATAATACCACTCAGTAGTTAGAGTTGCATTTTTGAGACCGTCGACATCCCTCTAAGTTGGGTTCTTTCTTCGTAGGCTAGCCTTGGCCCTTTTTGGACCGTTTTGGGATGAAAATAGAAACTGAATCTCAGGAATATTTTTTTTGGCTTTTCTTGGCCAAGAACTCTAATAGAACTTAAAAGGAGACAACCCAGTAGTTAGACTTGCATTTTTGAGCCCGTTGACATCCCTCTATGTTGGGTTCATTCTTCGTAGGCTATAGCCTTGGCCCTTTTTGGACCGTTTTGGGACGAAAATAGAATTTGACTCTCGGGCAACTGGGTTGTCTCATTTTGAGTGATTTTAAAGTTTTTGGCCAAAAAAAGCTAAAAATAATATGCCTGAGAGTCAGTTTTTATTTTCGTCTCAAAATGGTTCAAAAAGGGCCAATGTTATAGCCTAGGAAGAAAGAGCCAATTTAGAACGATGTCAAGGATCTCAAAAATTCACACCTAACAATTAGGTTGTCTCATTTTAAGTGATTTTAAAGTTTTGTGCCAAGAAAATCTAAAAATAATATGCCTAAGAGTCAGTTTTAATTTTCGTCCCAAAACGGTCCAAAAAGGCTAATGCTAAAGCCTAGCAAGAAAGAGCCAATTTAGAACGATGTCAAGGGTATCAAACATTCACATCTAACAACTGGGTGGTCTCATTTTAAGTTATTTAAAGTTTTTGGTCAATAAAAACCAAAAATAATATACCCGAGAGTCAGTTTTAATTTTTATCCCAAAATGGTCTAAAAAGGGCCGATGTTATAGCCTAGTAAGAAAGAGCCAATTTAGAACAATGTATAACGTTTTGGGCGAACTTTAATAGCACTCAAAATGAGACCACCCAGTAGTTAGATGTGAATTTTCAAGACCGTTGACATCCTTCTAAATTGGGTCTTTTCTTTGTAGGCTATAGCATTGGAGCTTTGTAGAACGTTTTGGAACGAAATTAAAAACTGACTCTCGAGCATATTTGTTTTTGCTTTTACAGGCAAAAAACTTTAATAGCACTCAACATGATACCACCTAGTAGTTAGATGTGAATTTTCGAGACCATTGACATCCTTCTGAATTTGGTACTTTCTTTGTAGCCTATAGGATTGCAACTTTTTGGAACGTTTTGGGACAAAAATAAAAACGGACTCTCGGGCATATTTTTTTGACTTTTATGGTACAAAAACTTTAATATCACTTAAAATGAGACCACCCAGTAGTTAGATGTGAATTTTTGAGATGATTGATATTCTCCTAAACTAGCTCCTTTCTTCGTAGGCTATAGCATTGGCCCTTTTTTAGATTGTTTTGGGACAAAAATAAAAGCTGACTGTCAGGCTTTTTTTTTTTTTGCTTTTGTGGGCCAAAAATTTTAATACCACTCAAAATGAGACCACCCAATAGTTAGATGTGAATTTTTGAGACTGTTGACATCCTTCTAAATTGGGTCTTTTCTTCGTAGGTTTGTATTGCCCCTTTTTTCAATGTTTTATGAAGAAAATAAAAAATTGAGTATGGAGCATCACTGTTCGGCTTTTTTGGGCAAAAAAATTCAATATTACTCAAAATGAGACGACCCAATGGTCAGATGTGAATTTTCGAGACCATTGACATGGTTCTAAATTGGGTCATTTCTTTCTAGGCCATAGTGTTGGCCCTTTTTGCAACGT
The DNA here is from genome assembly GCA_037974545.1 of Cucumis variabilis. Classification (NCBI taxonomy): domain Eukaryota; kingdom Viridiplantae; phylum Streptophyta; class Magnoliopsida; order Cucurbitales; family Cucurbitaceae; genus Cucumis; species Cucumis variabilis. Next base: position 11,174 of record JBBPDI010085344.1, read on the forward strand.
TTTGGGATGAAAAATACATAAGTCTGGGTCATCGCTTTTCGGCTTTTGTAGGCTTAAAACTTTAATACTACTCAAAATGAGACCACCCAGTAGTTAGATTTGAATTTTCAAGACCTTTAACATTGTTCTAAATTGGGTCCTTTCTTTCTAGGCTATAACATTGGACCTTTTTGCAACGTTTTGGAACGAAAATAAAAAACTGAGTCTGGGGCATCACTGTTCGGCTTTTGTTGGCAAAAAATTTTAATTCTACTCAAAATGAGACCATCTAGTATTTAGATGTGAATTTTTGAGACCTTTGACATAGTTCTAAATTGGGTCATTTCTTTCTAGGCAAAAGCATTGGCTCTTTTTGCAACATTTTGGGACGAAAATTAAAACTGAGTCTGGAGCATCACTGTTTGGCTTTTGTGGGCACTAAATTTTAGTATTACTCAAAATTAGGCCACCCAGTAGTTAGATGAGAATTTTCGAGACCTTGGACATGGTTTTAAATTGGGTCATTTCTTACTAGCCTATAGCATTGGCATTTTTTTCAACGTTTTGGGACGAAAATAAAAAACTGAGTATGGGGTTTCACTGTTTGGCTTTTATGGGCAATAAACTTTAATATTACTCAAAATGAAACCACCCAGTAGTAAGATACGAATTTTTAGACCTTTGACATGGTTCTAAGTTGGGTCGTTTTTTCAAGGCTATAATAATGGCCCTTTTTTCAAATTTTTGGGTTGAAAAAGCAAACTTAGTATGGAGAATCACTGTTTGGCTTTTGTGGGAACTAAACTTTTATATTACTCAAAATAAGGCCACCTAGTAGTTAGATGTGAATCTTTGAGACCTTTTACATGGTTCTAAATTAGGTCGTTTCTTTCTAGACTATAGCATTGGCCCTTTTTTCAACGTTTTGGAACAATAATAAAAAACTGAGTTTGGGGCATCACTATTCAGTTTTTGTGAGCAAGAAACTTCAATATTACTCAAAATAAGACCACCTAATAGTTAGATGTGAATTTTTTAGACCTTTGACATGGTTCCTAATTGGGTCGTTTCTTTGTATGTTATAGCATTGGCCCTTTTTATAAAGTTTTGGGACAAAAATAAAAAAACTAAGTCTGGGCATCAAAGTTTAACTTTCGTGGGCAAAAAATTTTAATATTACTCAAAATTAGACCACCCAGTAGTTAGATGTGAATTTCAAGACCTTTGACATTTTTCTAAATTGGGTCGTTTCTTTCTATGTTAAAGCATTGGCCCCTATTTCAACGTTTTAGGACAAAAATAAAAAATTGAGTCTTGAGCATCACTGTTCAACTTTTGTGGGCAATAAACTTTAACATTACTCAAAATGAGACCGCAGAGTAGTTAGATGTGAATTTTCGAGTGTCACGCCTCCTCCCGAACTACCTGCTAGCTTAGACCAAAAGACGGTGTGAAGCCGACAGACAAAGCTTTTCTCTACTTGTAACTGTCGATCCTGCTGAAAACTTAACGAGATAAACTTGCCAATCTAGTTTATAAACTATTGTATATGCAACATAACACAGTGGATCCTATTCTAATCATATACATACATGAATTGTAGTCCAAAATAACAGATTACACAAGTAAACCAGGTGACACCTCAACCAAAAACATAACTAACAAAGGTTTATACAACCACGACACCTAAGTTTACATAAATCGTAGAGTATCTATATCATACCAAGATATATACATCATGACACAATAGACTCTATGTACAACTCTAACCACGTACTGGCAATCGATATCGCAGCTTCGGCAGACTAAGGCAGTCTATCAGGCACCAGAAACTCGATCTCTACCTGGAAAGTGGGTAAAACATTTTGGAAGGGGTA
>JBBPDI010085347.1:0-13026 GCA_037974545.1 Cucumis variabilis
CAAGCTAAGTAAGCTTGAGCTTTACGAAAGATAGAGGAAGCAGGCATGTTTTAATGTTTTCGTATGATTTTTCTGATGTTTCTATTAACTACATGACTGAGATATTGAGCCAAGACTATATGGTACTGTGTGCACACTGGTTAGATTCCATTGTTAACGTTGAGTATACTCCGTAGCAACGATGCTGTCGTGAGTGCTGGGCGGGCCCCACCACAACAAAGATGATGGGAATGCTAGACGGGCCCCACTACATCGTAGAGTTTGTAAACGTTGTTGTATTGGGTGTGCCGTACACAACGTAGATTTGTCATGTTAGTTAAAATATTTGTTATATGTTGACATATTTTACAAGATTTCAATGACGTATATATTGAGTATTTGAGGAAAGTATTTTTACTATTGCATGCCTAAGTTCATGCCTTGTATAAACAGATTTATTACATAAGTTTTCACATACTCTTATCTTTAAATTTTTAGTTTTAAATTGAGTCACTCACTAAGATTTATAGCTTACCCTTCCAAAATGTTTTACCCATTTTACAGGTAGAGATCGAGTTTTCGGTGCCTGATAGACTGCCTTAGTCTACTGAAGCTGCGATATTGATTGCCAGTACGTGGTTAGAGTTGTAAATAGAGTCTGTTGTGTCATGATGTATATATATCTTGGTCTGACATCGATACTCTATGGTTTATGCAAGCTTTAGGTGTTGTGGTCGTATAAACCTTTGTTAGTTATGTTTCTGGTTGAGGTGTCACCTGGTATATTCGTGTAATCTATTATTTTGGACTACACTTCATGAATGTATATGATTAGAATAAGATCCGATGTGTTATGTTGCATATATAATAGTTTATATACTAGATTGGCAAGTTTATCTCGTTAAGTTTTCATCAGGGTCGACAGTTACAAATAGAGAAAAGCTTTGTTTGTCGGCTTCACACTGTCTTTTGTTCTAAGCTAGCAGGTAGTTTGGGAGGGGTGTGATAATAAGCCTTTATTAAAATGAAACAGTGTCGTTGAAACACATTTCTTAACAAGAATTATGTGTAATAAAACATTTAACATGACAATATATTCGTGTATAGATAATGGTGACACATTTAAAACCGTCAATATAAGAGTATTAATGACAATATATTGGTGTCGAGTTATAGATAACGATGACACATTTAAAGTGTCAAGGTAAGAGTATTAATGACAATATATTGGTGTCAAGTTATAGATAACGGTGACACATTTAAAGCGTCAATGTAAGGGTATTTATGACACAGTCTTGTTGGCATCTAAGCGTATTTGACAATACTTTTTCGAAGTGTCATTAAATAGACTTCATTGACAGGGGCTTTAATGATGCAAAAATTGTGTCGTTAAAACTTTTTATAGCACAAATTTTTCATTGTTAAAACCCAAAGTTGTACTAGTGGGGGGAAGTGATGTAAAGGAGAAAGGAAAGACTGCTTTTACATAGGAGATGGGGAGCAAGATGAGAATTAGCCTCATCCGTAGGTTAGAGAATAGGAATGAGTTTTCTATCAATAGGATCAGTCTTCCGTCATATCGCTTGATTGGATAGGTAAGAGGCATCCATTGGGAAGTGAAGTGTCTCTTCCCTCTTTCTGGTCTTGGTCTTTGTGACTTCGACCTCGTCTTCTATGAGATTTTTTTTAGTTTGGGATTCTGATCTCATTCCTTCTTTTCAAAAAAAAAAAGGTAGGTGTAGAGACTGAATGGAAGATGTTCTAACAAATGGAGTTGATAACGTTCCGTTAGTAAAGGTATCTAGATAATGATAATGATGTAATAAGTCATAGCAAACCTGATAGCTACTTGTACTGAAAACAAGCATAATTCCTCCTAGATAATAAAATATGTTGACATGAGGTCGAATGTATCACTAGTTATATCATCTGCAATCGCCTGAATTCTTATTAAACAAAATCCTATTTTTTTGGAACAGGTTAAGGGAGTAGGTAGTATTTCTGGAGAAGATCGAGATCATAAATTGGGGGTTATCAGGACCCAATTCATCTTTAACATCTTAGTTTCTCGCATCCTCGATCCATAACAAGGCTCCAAATGAAAATCCAAAATCAATATTAGGTTGTCGAATTATAAGTGACCCAAAATTTTGTAGGGACACCGTGCTCAAAGTCCATTGAGAATTTCACTATCTTTCTCATTATTAGGAATGGTTAGAGATTGTTATTGCTCAAAATACAACGGCACTCAAGAAGGCTTGCCTATTTAACATTGTAATGGTCTCTCGGTACACATACAACTGTAATAACAACATTGTTCGAGCATTCTGTGAGGCATGGTGTCCTTCAACTAACACCCTTCACACCTCATCTGGTGAAATGTCCATCTCCTTATAGGACTTATGGGTTCTAGGAGGACTCCTCATTAAAGGTATATTTTATGACGAAAGTAATCCCTACCATCAAGACTTATTAAAATCATCTGAAACGTGTCCCAAAAAGTTGTGAGCATTTATTTGCAGTCTACTACCATATTGCCTCTCAAGTTCTCAACACATGGATCACTCTCAAATCCCTTTGAGCGAATGGATCTCTTTCTAGGTTATACAATCTGAGATAAAGTACCCAAAGCCACTAGCTAGAAAGCCAAAAAAAACTTCTCACCCTCGCCAAACTCATAATCCATATGAAATTTCCATCAGACTTCCTGACTGGTCTGAAGATGAACTCAACTTATTCTTTAACTTAAATGTCTCATATGAACATAAGGACAAAACCTATTACTAGCCGCATTTCTCTCCCGTTGGCTGTGTGTGTTTGTGTTTCCTAACAAATAAATTTCCCTTTGTTCGGACGTCTTTAAGGTTACTAGCCTGATGGCGTAAGGCTACACCTTTAGCCTTGTTGTCTCTTTTCTAGCCAATATTTATATCAGCCTATGCCAGATTCATGATTCTATTTTGTTATTTGGTCATTCAAATGCATGTTTTCCTCTACATTATGTTCATGGATGGCCCTTTACTTCAACACTCATTACAAGGCCCCGAGTCCTAGAGGTCAGCATATGGTTGAGTTTTCTGATAAAGATGGGGCCAAATACTATACTAATATTGAGGCTCACACATATATTCACAAGGAAAGTATGTGTCGTGGCATGTCTGCCTTCGGACAAAAAATAAAGGCAAACTCTTAAAGCATGACGGAAAGTTAATTTATTGGAATGCTTCATTCTTTATAAGCATTAGATCTTGCTCTTTATCCTCACAATTTGGATCCTCTACAGTTATTGAACCTTATAGTCCTTGTCGCTTTAGGCGGCAACTTGAGTTTTATCAAGACATTCCATATGATTTAGACAAGAAATTCCCAAAGTTGATTTGTCAACGTACAATATTATTGGATGATCTGCATCTCTAAGAAACATACTTTCTCAAGTATATCTGTTTGCGCATGCCCCCAACCTGCACACTCATGTTACTTAGCACTATAGGGTCTGGTGGCTTGTAAAACATGGCAATTATCTCCGAGAAGGAGTGGCATTTATTGTTGTATACAATGTTAAAGTTTTATTTTGTAATCATGAAAATAAAATTTACATTTGGTATCAGAGCATATGATTAAGAATTTTTTGTTTTTCATGAATGATTTATGTTTATATTTTTATGTTTACGCTACACGTTTCCAAAATTCAAGAAAACAAAAATGAAAGGAATTTTATGTTGTCTATAAAAAAATCTTTTTTGTGGCACTAACTTTAATTAATTTATTTAAGTTTATTTTCTTCAAATCTTTTGATTAAAAGAGATGGGTTATTGAAAATTGAATTTTATGGGTATGTTTAGTTAATGTTGATCTTCATGCATATGTTTGGTTAAAATTAAAGTTTTTAATAATGATCTCTCGAAAATTATAAATTACAATATGCATATCTTTAATTTATGTTCAAACTGATGAATATATATATATTAATTATATTTTATGTGTTATGCATATATTATGAGAATAATGTAAAGTATGAGAATAATGTAAAGTATGCTCACTTATCTTTGAAATATAAATTTTATACAATTAGATTTTGAGAATAATGTAAGATTGGGTGATGTTTTGATGAAATCATCGCAATATCTAATTGCAAATTGTGATGTAAATCACCTAGGATTATTTTATTCTGATGCCTACGTTATGAGTAGTTTGTTAGTCACCAAAGTGGCCAAATTGATAAATCTTTAGACATCAAATTAAAGTTAATTCAATTACCCATTGTTTATTTGATGCTAATGAATGAGATGATATTATGAAACATTAATGATTTGTCATGATTGTATTGATGTTCGTTATTATACAACATTTAAATTGTCCAAAGGTAGATTAATAGTTTTATAATTTAGGAACCTTATTGTGGTTAATTGAGGAATGTTTGATTAAATATTTTTAGTGTATCCAGAGATAATTAATGTATCTAATTTGAGCATTTGAATTACTAATTATGTGAAATTAAATCTAGTATCAGTTAAGTATAAATATTATACATTGTTTTGCCTTCCAAATAATAACTTCAATGAATAAGTTAATTATTGTTTAATATTATCTGAATATATGTTGTATCTTTAAGTTTATTTCTCAAAGTAATAATGTATAAGCATATTTATTTTGTAATTGCAACATCTGCTATCATTTCTCTTCATTTGCATGCTACATCTATAATCAAGTTTAATGAACTCAATTTTTCTGATTGGTGTTAACAAATCCGATTTCATCTTGGATTTTGGATTTTGATCTGACACTTTTAAGTGGAAAACCTGTTACACTTACTTTTGCTAGTAGTGATGAGGATAGATCTTTCTATAAAGCTTGGGAAATATCAAATAGATTGAGCTTTATATTTATGTAAATGGCTGTAGCAAACAATATCAAGTCCACAATTGAAAAAACTAAAGATGCTAAGGAATTTATGAAATCTATGAAGAAATGTTCTCAATTAAAGGCGACTGATAAATCACTTGTTGGAACACTTATGAGTACATTAACCAACATCAAGTTTGATGGTTCTCATGCTATGTATGAGCATATCCTTGAAATGACAAACTTGGCAACAAGACTAAAGTCCATGGAAATGGAAGTTAATGAGAATTTCTTGGTAACATTTATCCTTAATTCCTTACCTTCAAAGTATGGTTTGTTCCTAATGAACTATAACATTCTAAAAGATAAATGGGATGTGCATAAATTACAAAGTATGCTCATTCAAGAGGAAGCGAGAATTAAGAAACTAGTAATTCACTCTGCCAATCTTATGCGTTACAAAGGAGCTGGATAGAAACCTAGAAAAAATGGTAGAAAGGGCAATCATGAACAACTAAAGGTAAATTAGTCATCTACTCCAATCCATAAAAAGGAACAGATTAAGGATAGTTATCGTTTCTACAACAAACCAAGACACAATCAAAAAGGATGTTTAAAACATAAGGCATGGTTCAAGATTAAAGGTAAGCATAATGCTTTAGTATGTTTCAAATCAAACTTGATTGAAGTTTCTTATAATACATGGTAGGATTAATTCTTGTTGCATCATTCATGTTTCCAATATTATGTAGGGATTTTTTATGACCCGAACCATAAATCCAAAGGAGAGATTCATCTTTATGGAAAACAGCGTCAAAGTTCCAATTGAAGTTGTGGGAACCTATCTTTTAACTTTAAACATTAGACATCATTTAGACATTTTCAATACTATTTTTGTCCCTTCTATTTCTTGTAATTTGATTTCATCAAAACCTAATACTTCAGGTTATTGCTTTAAATTTGGGAATGAGCGTTTTAGTTTATTCAAACAAAATATTTTTATTGGCTCTAATATTCTTTGTGACAGCTTATATATATTAAAGCTTGATAATTTTTTTTGCTGAAAGTTTGTTAACACTACATCATAATGTTGGTACTAAATGTTGTGAAATTAATTAATCATCAGCTTACTTGTGGCATAAACGTTTGGGTCACATATCTAAAGAAAGAATTAAAATCTTGGTAAAGAATGAAATTCTTCCAGATTTGGATTCTACTAACTTGGAATTTGTGTAGATTAATAAGAAGCCACAAGAAGTTCACAGCTTCTTGAAATTATACACACTGATATTTGTGTGCTTTTTTTATTTACATCTTTTAGTGGAGAAAAGTATTTTATCACCTTTATTTATGATTCCTCACGTTATAGATATATCTATTTGTTGTATGAAAAATCTCAAGTAATAGGTGTCTTGTTTATAAATGAAGTTGAAAGGAAATTAGATAAAAAGGTGAAAATCTTAAGATCTGATAGAGGTGGTGAATATTATGGAAAATATAATGACAATTGGATAATGCTTGGGTCCATTCGCTAAATTCCTAGAAAGTCATTACTTATGTGCTCAATACACAATGCTAAAAACACCACAACAAAATGGTGTTGCAGAAAGGCGTAATCATACATTAATGAATATATACGATTAGAAACATGTTAATTAATTCATCTTTACATGTGCCCTTGTGGATGTATGCATTAAGAACCGCTCAATATTTATTAAACATAGTTCCTAGTAAGTCAATTCCAAATGCATCTTTTGAACTGTGGACAGGAAGGAAACCTAGTTTAAGGCACCTGCATGTTTAAGGTTGTTAAGCAAAAGTAAGAATTTATAAACGACAGGGAAAGAAATTGAAATATTCAATAACAACCAATGGTTTTTTTACTGGTTATCCAGAAAAATAAAATAGTTATAGGTTTTATTGTCCTAACCACAGTCTAAGAATAGTTGAAACTGGAAATGTAGGCTTCATTGAAAATGATGTAATTAGTAAAAGTTTGAAACAATTTGTAAAGTAAAAATTTAAGAAGTTATGGTGGAAATTCCTTCATCTATAACTTCTTCTTAAGTTGTTGTTCCTGTATTTGTTGCTCTATTAACAATCCATAAGAAGAACAAATTAATGGTCAAACACCACATAATGATGTTATAACAAATGAACATGTAACTAAAGGACCGTAGAAATAAAGTTAAGAAGATATGTAAGGTTAAGAAGATCAGCTATTTTTGATGATTATATGGTTTATTTACATGAGTTAGAATTTGACCTAGAAAGAAGAGTTAAAATTTATGAATGATAATAAAGTCTAGGACCTTGTAGAATTGCTTAAATGAAGTAAAAAAGTTGGGAGTAAATGGGTCTTTAAGACCAAATGTGACTTAAATGGCAATATCAAACAACACAAGGCTAGACCTGTTGTCAAAGGTTATACTCAGAAAGATGGCATTGACTACAAAGAGATATTTTCTCCTATCTCAAAAAAGGACTCATTTAGAATTATTATCATTTTACTAGCTTATTGTGATTTAAAGCTTCAACAAATGGATGTGAAAACTACCTTTCTAAATGGGAATTTAGATGAACAAGTGTTCATGGATCAACCAGAAGGTTTTATGATTGAAGGAAAGGAACATATGGTGTGTAAATTAAAGAAATCAATATGGGATTAAACAAGCTTCCAAACAATGGTATCCTAAATTTAATGATATCATCACATCTTTTTGTTTTAAAGAAAACATTGTTGATCGATGCATATACCTAAGGATCAGTGGAGTAAGTTTATAATTATTGTTCTATATGTTGAAGATATGGGTGAGGCATTCTGTGTGATTGGAATTAAAATAATATTTCATGACCGAACACATGGATTGTTAGGATTGTCTAAAAAGACATATTTTAATAAAGTCTTAGATAAATCTGAGATGGACAATTTCTCTCCAAGTATAGTTTCAATTCAGAAGGGAGATAAGTTTAGTCCCATGCAATGTCCAAAAAATGAATTAGAACGAAATCTGATGGAAACCATTCCTTGTGCATCTATTGTTGAAAGCTTATTGTATGCAAAGACTTGCACTAGACAAGACACCAGTTTTGCTGTAGGTATGCTATGCAGGTATCAAAGTAATCTAGGAATGGATCATTGAAACGTTGCAAGAAAGTTTTAAGGTATCTGTAAGGAACAAAGGATTAAATACTTACTTACAAGATATCGGATCATCTTAACGTGATTGCATATTCAAATTTAGATTTAGTCAACTGTGATACACAAAAATCCACTTTTGACTATTTGTTCCTATTAGCTGAAAGAGCAATTTCATGAAAAAGTGCAAACCAGTCTATTGTCACTGCATCCACTTTGAAGGTTAATTTGTCGCATGCTTTGAGGCTACATTTTATGATTTATGGTTGTGGAACTTTATCTCGAGACTTGGAATTGTCGACAGGATTGTCAAGCTGCAGAAAATTTATTGTGACAATTCTGCAACAATTTTCTTCTAAAAAATGCTTTTAAGTATTCTAAAGGTGCTAATTATATGGAATGAAAATACTCTGTCATTAAAGAGAAAGTTCAGAAACAAAGGGTGCCAATCAAACACATTAGCACTAAACTTATGATTGTAGATCCACTGACTAAAGGATTACCGCCAAAGATATTCAATGATTATATTGAATGTATGGGCATTATTAGATATCATTATCGAAATCAAGATTATGTTATTTGACACTTAAGCTCATTTATTTATTGTTTTTTATTTTATCTCGTGATTTTGTTCTTATGATTAATGTAAACCATGTATCTTAGGGAAACTTAAGTCTTTTGAAGAGCTTGAAAGAAAAAGGGTTGAATGAGGTTAAGGTTAAAAAGGAACTCAGAAGTGTGATTAAAGGTGTGTCATGGTTGTTAGAAAAGAAGGAAAATTTTGGCTAAGTGTCAAGGGTTTAAAGACTAGGAGTTTAGAGGTTATTTAATGGTGTGTACGCGGCCAAAAGGAAGAAAATAACCTCTAAAGAAGTTATTTAGCATTTGTACATGTTTAGGAGACTAGGACTTCTTGGAAAGGCATTAGGCGAGAAGAACCTTCATATGAGTGTCATGAAGGGGCCAAACTTGAGTGTGTGCTTGGCTAGGCAAGTAAAGCTTGTCAATTAGAGGCTATTTAGGTGTTAAGAGGCTAGGCGAGAAGGCTAGACAACTTGGTGTTGGGCAAGCAACCTTATACACAAGGAAGATGTGTGGCTTTCAACCATGCTTGGAGGTTAATAAAGCATTTGACACTAGGCGTTTTAGCTTCTTGTTGGACACTTAAGAATTTTGGTTAAGTGAGATGATGAAAAGGTGGAGTCGGTGAAGTGCTTTACAGATGTCCTCTGCATGCTTAAGTTAAATTTCAGAAAGTAGGTGGTGTCAATAAAGGTTCATGCGAGGTTCATTATAAATAGGTAGTATAAGGACATTTCTCCAAATTCACTCTAGCGCTTTGCTGAAATTACTCTCAAAAGTTCACAAATTGAGTCTAGTTTCTATATTAGGATTGCCGAACAAATCTAAGCAGAGGAGGTTTGAGTTTGAGCTGAAGAAAGAGAGAAATATCAGTTTTCAAAGTAATGTGAACAAGGTACACTTCCAGAAGGTTAAAGAGCACATCCTTCAGAATTAGGAGCTGAAATTTTGAGGTAAGCAAGTTAAGAGATTTTTAAGCATCTTTGTAGAAGAAAGTTTTCTTTAAAAAGTTAGGTGAGACATGCAACGTGCTTGTGTCTGAGGTTAGCACACGAGTAGCCCATCCTTGCACGCTAGCTACTGTCATAGGGTGTTTTAAGCCATTCTTGGTGATTTTTGGAAGTTTCAAGTAAATTTTTTGTATTTTCATGGTTAAGGGAAATTAATTGGATTATTTTACTATTATTTCATATCAAGACAAGATCAGAAAAATCTATAGACCAAGGACTTAAGCTTATATCTGTGACTGAAAATTTAATTTATTAAAGTGGCTACAAGCATGTTCTAAGATATTGTTTATGAACAATTTGAATTAAATGTTTAAGATGTTTTATGAATAGTTTTCAAAGCATGTGATTTCGTTAAAGTATTTATCCAAGCATATTGTTTACTAAGAAATGTTTTAAGGCTTATTAGAAAATGAGTTTATCAAAGTATTATGAGATTTAAAGGCTCTTTATGCAAAAGGATTCTTTAAGAAGTTTAAAGCTTATGATTTTATAAATGTTTTCTCAAAACCAAAATATCTCAAAACATCCCTTGATGGGGAAGGACAAGGGGCGCCAAGGACAGGTAAGGACATTTATTTGTAAGAATGAGCTAGGGATGCCTACCTTGTAGGAACGGGGATTGGGGATGCCCATCTCTGAAATTTAGAGTTGGTATCCAGTAACCTCTACCATCTCGTAGGAGTAGATCATTGGGACGATTCGAGTAGAAAAAACAAGGATTTAAGTTATTGTTTCTTAAATGTTTATTATTCACGCTATTGATTATAGTTTATTGTTTCAAAGGATTTAAGAATTATTGTTTCTCAAAAGTTTATGAAAAGCTATTTAGAAAATATATGTTACTCACTAGGCTCGTTTAGCTCACACTCTTCAAAATGTATTCCATTTTCCAAGTTGAGACCGTGTCCATGGAGCTTGAATCGTTATTATTTGTTTGTTGAAGGATTTTTTTTATTATCGTACATGTCCTGTTGTTTGCAATTTGTATTTAGTTGGGCTTTTATGGCATCAAACTTAGTTTTAGGAAGTTTGGTTTTGAGTTATGTTTTATGTAAATAAGGTTAAGCTTTTTCTGTATAAAACTTATATAAAGTTTGTTTAATGAGAAGGCTTTTACTCACGTGTGTTTAAAATGATGTGTTTTAGCATTCACTTGTTAGTTTTAAGGTTTCAAGTTTAAGGGTCAGTTGGTGTCATTCTTGAAGGAAGCGATATCAGTTGGCTTCACGCCACATCTCGAGCTTACTAAGGAGGTGCTCGGATGGGGTGTGACAATTATGATATACATAAATGAATTATGTAAATCAAATAGGACATCGTCTTTGATAAACACACTTATTGTTGGACCGATTGATTCTCTTTATTTTAGATCACATCCAATGAAGAACTATTTTAGTGATACATGGAAGGGAGTATGTTAATGCGATAAAGTACGACCACCATGATCTTTTAGAAGTTTCTTTGGCTTGACATGATATGTTATGAAGTTTTCTTTTTTTAATTTGTGCATTATGTCTATGAACGAATATGGTAGATAATGTCAATGGACCAAGTGGTAGAATGTTACATTTATTTTAAATATAGGGATGACAAGAAAAATGGCAAAATAGGAAGTTCGTTTTGGATCAATGGCAAAAATAGTTTTAAACTGACAAAATAGATAAACAGAAAAATTTGAAAAAAAAATAGTTGGAGCATTGTCTTAAATGCCCCTAACTAACTAAAATACTTGAATCGTAAATACAGTAATGGAAAAAATTCTAAATACACGTAATTAAAAGAAAAACTCCCCTAGCCAATTAAACCCTATGAAAATTCTAATTCCCCCCCCCCCCAAAAAAAAAAAAAAACCATCATCATCAAATCTCCACCCAATGTCTGCAACAATTTCACATAACATTCAAACGGTGCAACCATTGAAAATAGCATTGAAGGCATCAAATCTCCACTTTGAAACCTTAGTAATTTTTTAATTTGCGTTTGTTACTCCACTGAAAACCATTCTTTTGTTCCATAGTAATTTACGTTCGTTCACCAAAAAACATTCTTCCGAAAAGCATCCCTCCACCATTTTCCTCCACCGAAATGAAGGTATAAAAGCTCTTGTGATTTTGTAGAACCATTCCCCAATTTAATTTGGGAATTCTAAAATACCAATACATTGGCAAAATAATACATAGACTAATTTTCTTATTATAACTTAAAGGCTAAGCATACTTTCTAATTATATATTAGAGAAAGAAAAACTTACTTAGTTTGATGTCTCTGAATCTACAAAACCTCCAAATTGGGACACCATCCGTCGGAGACCTTTCTATCCTCTAGGATGAGATTGGTTTGTAGGAACCAACTGAGATGGAAAAATTTTTAGACAAAAACTATTTTGTAGAAAAACAAAATCATTAGTTCAAGAAAAAAGTGTTTTATTCTGTTTATTTAATTATAACTTACTTTAATAAAATAAAATCTTATAGTTTTAAATTAATTTAATAAAATAAAATTATATTAAACTATTAATTAATTCTCCAATTAATTAATTGATAAAATAAATATCTTATCTTTAACTTAAACTAAATTTGAATCATATTCAAATATAAATTTCTTTCATAACCAATAATTTTAATATGAATTCAATTCACATTAAATTAATATTTCAACTCATTCAAATATTTTATCTCTCATAAATTAATTTTGAATCCTACCCAAAATTAAGTTTATATAATAAAGTTTAATTAAAATATATAAAGTTTATATTATAATGTAATAATGTATCATCATACATTATACTAATTCCCAAAGTAAATTTGACCATTTCAAATTACAACTAATATAAATAAATCTAATTATCCTTTACGAGCAAGGAAGGGGACCTAATGGAACTACAAATCAGAAGCTACAATAATATGAGATTAATTGGCTAAACTCAATAACCACATTAATGAATATTTGTTAACTGTGTGTACAGTCCACTAAAGACTCATAGTTGAACTCTTCTCACAATAGATATAGTTTGACATAGATGTAGACCAATAAGAGTAAGTTAGTTCTTCACGGGTGTTCGTAACACCAGTTTGGATCAAATTACCATTTTACTCTTGGGTTACCTCTAGTCCTTACATACTAATGCTCCTCTAATTAACAACTTGTTTATGGTCCAACCAATAAACAAAAATTTCTCTCATGCTATAGAGCGGGTAGGGCCCTTTGTTCAAGTCCTACAGACACCATTTAACGAAACACTCATCCACTTACCCTAAAGTAGGGAAGGAGTGAATTTAATCTTGTGTAATTATGTTTCTAGCTCTTCTCTCAATCTTGTCTCCAAAATGATAAGTATATTGAGTCGGTAATTTAGCCACTCTCACCCGTATAAATCAAAAAATAATCCCTTGCAAATAGGAGTTCATAATACACTCAGAATTAAGACTAAGTTACCTAGGTCATCCTAATGAAATAGAAACCTAACTAGTTAAC
>JBBPDI010085363.1:0-13021 GCA_037974545.1 Cucumis variabilis
TAAAATTTCCCAAGAACGCGAAGGAAGGTTACGACATACGTCGACATTATCCGCAACTTTCGGATTTTGATCGGCTGGCTTGTTCATCGAGCTAGAACAAGTGCCGCACAATCATTCGTATCGAGGTTGAAACGCTACGATTGTGACACATAGCACGCGCGACTCTTTTAGCTTCTTAAATAAATGTACAAAATTTGAAGGCAATAAAAAGATAACAAATTTCAACAAATTTAATTTCAAAAAGTACATAAGATACGTAATTTGAAAAAAAGTATAAAGGATACATTATTGTTATCATTAAAATTATTTAATAATAAGTTTATTCAATAAAAAATGTTTGCATAGAAATGTATTCTAAAATGAAAGTGAAAAATGGGAGATGATTAAATATCATTTTTATGTTAATGTTAGTGTTTAATGTATTCTATAAGATATAAAGTATTAAAAAATAATCTTGCAATCAATGTTAAATTCTTGAATTATAACAAAACTTTATGCTTTTTTAACCAAACATGTTACTTTCAATTTAAAAAATATACATTTTTTTTTAAGTTTATATAATTTCTTATCATTGTAGGAAGAAGAATGTATTCATTAAAGAAAACGTGAAAACATTTATTAAAGAGAAGAGATTAGTGTGTGCACTTGAAATAAAAAATTTTAATCTATTGTTGATGTTTAAATCAATTAAAAATTATCTTTTTAAACAACTAATTTTGAAGGTATTTATTTAAACACTTACTTTATAATTTATTATGAGAAGGATAAAAAGAAAAAAAATATTTAATATCTTATATCATATAAAATGAATAAATTCATTATCAAAAAGAAAAAATAAACTTACATAAATTTTATAGAAAAATACGTGATTATCTATAATGCTCTAGTACATTATACATCAAACAATTAATTTTGGAGGTGTGAAAAGAAAATACACATACAAGATTACTATAGAAAAAAGGTACTAGGTGATGCTTATTTAACTTCAAGAGTTGTTTAATATTATTAAATTATTGAAATCTTCAAACTTTTCAAATTCTAAAATTTAAAATCATAAATTTGTCTTAGACTTTCTAATAATTATTGGCTAAAATTATTCAAATTCTAAAACTTTTAAAATTCTAAAATTAATTAAATTTAAAGTTTTTATTATTTTTAATTAATTTTTTAGGACACACTGACAAACTACTCTCATATTTCTACCTTTACTCATCATATAAAATTTAATTATAATTAATAATTAGATTCCAACAAAAAATAGAAATTAATTAAATAAAAAAAAGAATGATCAAAGAAGGTATCTTTTTACAATGTCGATATATGGTTATATTCTAAAACCAAAAAGAAGAAAAAGAAAAAAATTCATGGTTACAGTCAAACATTTCATAATGATACATACAAACATATTTAGATTCCATGTTTACATTTTAATAAAAAAAATCTAAAAGTATTACATAATTTAAACATCTAAGAACAAATATATTTATATATAAAAATAAATAAATACAACAAAAATGAAAACATACAAGAGAATGATTATTTGATTTATTCTTTACATCTTAGTTTTTTTTATTGTCACTTATGAGTATGAATGGAAGAATAGAATGAAGATATCTGTAGAAAAAAAAAATCAAAGGTAGAGAAAATTGAAAGGTTGAGAGATAGAGAAAGTTAATAAGAGTTAAGAAAACGTGAATAGTCGGAAGATAAAAGGTTAAAAGAAAGATAAAAATAATGGATAAGGAAGAGAGAAGCTTTAAGAAGAGAATTGATTAGAGATAAAAGTGAGTTTTTTTTTAGATATGGGAGAGAGTTGTTCTCATGCATCTAGAGAGAAGTAGTGGAATGAAAGAATAATAAATAAATGAGTAAAACAAGTAAAATGTAAAAAGACTAAGAAACGTTTTCCTTTCTATCTAATTGATCGATGCAATTTTCTAATTTTACTATTTATCTTATTTTTTTCATATTTCTTATCTTCTTGCATTTATATTGAACAAATTGGTAGAAAATATGGATTATAGAATTTTAAAAGACTTACTTGAATTTATTATCATGTCTATAAAAATGCTCTCACTATCCATGAAGTTAATTAGGATACTAAATATTTTTTAATTAAATATTGAAAAGGTTAGAGAGATGGAGAGGACACTTATTCATCAACTATTCATGCATTAAAATTGAATGACAAAATTGTCATCAAACTAATAGTAAGAACCCTTGTAATCAAAAGGTAAAGTGAAGTAATTTTTTTTTCTATACACGAGCTTTTATATATATTATAGATATAAATATAAATATATAGCAGTTAAAAACGGTTTGGTTCGGTTTCAAATTTCCTTAAAGTGAGTCAAACTTCATTTTTCGGTTTCATTGAGTTTTAAGTTTGGTTTGATTTTAACAAATAATTTGGTTTTTACAGTTTGGATGACAACCTTTGTGTTCTACCTCTAAAATGAAAGGACAAGTTAACTAATGCTCGCTTTAACATGTACATATGAATGTTAAACTCGAGGGTGTATGCTTAATTAGAAAATCATAATAATTATTATATTTGAACAAAAAAAAACCCACAATAATTTAAATTATTTAATGATGTACATATCTATGTGTAACATTATACAAAATGGAAAGAAAATAGTCCCAGTTTTAACTTTCATAGATGTGTTGATTATCTAAATCGTTTCTAGAAAATTAATTTAGTATGATATATTATATGTATATATTATGAAATTTTTAAAATAAGATTGGTTCTATGGTGTAGTGGTTAGCACTCTGGACTTTGAATCCAGCGACCTGGGTTCGACTCCCGGTAGGACCTTTTTTTATACAAAGATTAATGAAAAACTATTTATTTAAATAGTGTTGTTTTGAAGGCTTGCCATTTGTTTTTTTTTTCTCTCACATAGGTCCAGCCTCGAAGGTTGGACCATTTTTTTCTTCTTCTTTATTTTCTTAATTAAAGATTCAAAGAAAATTTACATAAATTAAAGAAAATGGATAGAAATTTCATCATATAGAAAAAAACAATGGATACTTTAGATTTGAGTTAAAATTTTAGTTATTCATTTTGGATTTAGATTAAAATTTCGCTATGCACCGTAAATAGTTTGTCAATTCTTCTATTTTTAAAATTTTTCCTAAATTCAAATTTGTCTTACTTCCTCTTTTCTACTTTAATTTTAGAATATTTAATTAAATTGTTACTTAGTTTTCTTCCTGGTTAATTTTCATAAATATAAGATAAAATATTTACGGCCTGTGTAATAAAATGAAAAAGTCCATGAAGCTAACCAATTTTTAAAAATATTCTAGGTTTGCCCTTCTTTTTTATCGTCTTTCTTATTTTCCTCTCTGCAGTTTTTTTTTTCATTGTCTTTTTCTCTTTTCTTCTAGATTTTTTAAAAGTATTTTTGTTTACTCTTTCTTTCCATCTCCTTCTTTCTGCAATTTTCTTTTCCATTGTCTTTTTCTCTTCTTCTGCAATTTTTCTTTTTTTTTTTTTTTTAAACTGTTATTTGGTTCAAGGTATTGTAAAAAAAGTTGTTGGGATATTGAATAGCCAAATTTAAATGATTGTACCAAAAATTGTGAAAAAAATCATTGCATATTGGATAATCAAATCTAAACGATTGTACAATATAGTCAAATCTAAATGATAGTGTACTTAAGAATCTTTAAAAAAAAATCATTTAGATTTTGGTAGCCAAATTTAAACGATCAAATCTAAACAATGATGTAAGAAAGAATAGCCAAATCTAAACGATTGTGTACCAAAAAATCTTGAATAAAAATCGTTGAGATTTGGCTAACTAAATTTAAACGATTAAATTTAAACAGTCATGTACCAAATATAAACGATCGTTTACCAAATCTAAACAATCGTGTACCAAAAAATCTTTAAAAATAATAGTTTAGATTTGATTACCCAAATTTAAACGATTAAATATAGACGATCGTGTACCAAAGGATAGCTAAATCTAAACGATTGTATACAAAGAATCTTGAGAAAAAAATCATTTAGATTTGGGTAGCCAAATGTAAACGATCAAATCTAAAGGAATGCGTAAGAAAGGATAGTCAAATCTAAATGATCGTTTACCAAAAATAATTACGCGCGTTGGGTGCCATTTAATCTTGGGACATTTTTTAGTATTTTACCATTATGTGCCTGTGAGTTTTTTCCGTTTTTTAAATTGTTTTATACAGTGTAAATATTTTGCTGTTTTATTATATTTTTTAAAAGCCCTTTTTTTTCTTGTAGTTTAATGTTTTCTAATTTAATTAAAATGTGAGGAATGAGTTTTAATTTAGGAATCAGTGAAGGTTAAAATGTGTTAAATTAATAATAAAGGGACATTTTTAAAAATAGTAAAATAAATTAAAATATTTACAAGCTATAGCAAAATTTAAAATTCTATCACTGATAGCCTTCTATCACTATAGCATATCAATGACTATCAGTGATAGAATTTGTTATAGGTTGTAAATATTTTATAAAATCTACTATTTTTAAAAATTTCTCTTTTAAAAATGTCATGTTGTCGTTTTAAATAAGAATTATTTTAACTAATTCTTATTTTAACTAATTTAATAATTTCTCACATTTTAAATATATTAATTTATTTTTCTTCCTCTAACGAAAAAACCTACAACCATTCATGTTATTATATAGAAAAGTTGGTTCAATGTTATGGTTTTTGAAACTTAATTAAAAAGTGGGTTCTTCTCAAATTGACGAAATTTCTTTCAACCTTTTTTTTTTGTTTTCCAATTTATTTTTAGGTTAATTTGTCAATTTAATTTTACATTTGTTACTTGACATGATAGATTTGTAACGATTAACCATTAATCAAAAATTTATCACTCGAGTACTCCATTTTATGTTAGTAATTGGTTCTATTTATATCATTCCCTATGATATTTACCATTGTAATCTATTCGTTTTTGTATTAATTGAAGGGTGTAAATTTTTAGTATTTGCTTGTGATTGAAAAATAATTAAATATAAAATAGAATGTCTAATACAATAATTTAACAATTTTATTTAATAAAAAAAATCAGTGTGTTCCACAACTTTGGACGACGACGATATCAAGCTGGTTTTCATCGTCGACTCTACACCCTTTATTGCTCATTTGGTTGTTTGAGTAACGCTACAGGCGCTTCGTAGTACAAATATTTGTTATGTTCTCCATGTCTGCACCTGTGACCATGCATGTATAAAGATGATGGATCGATCATTAAATCATAATATCCTTGTCCAAAGTTTGATGATGATGGGCCTACCTCTGAATTGTAATATCCTATTTCAAAATCTGACGATTGACCGACTCCTGAATCATAATAACCCGTTCCAAAAGTTGGCATCATCATCACTAGACTAACATAACCAGTCTCGCTTTGTGTTTGTGTTACGAAAGACATTTCTTCCAATTCATCAAGCTCTTGCACTGGAGCACGTCTCCTTGGAACTAGAGCAGGTACAATAGGTACCTTGTACATATAATGTATGTTCTCTATGTATTGCTTATTATCGTTGCATATATTTAGGACTTGTTGTAGATCATCTGCAACATCTCGAAGTCTACTATTGTTTGATCTCTATGAAATATTAAAATGAATTAGAAAATATTTAAAATAAATTTATACTAAAAATAATTAGACAATATTTAAATGTGTACCAAATGACCCACAACAACTCCATGCCGGGTGATATAGAGCCTAGTAATATTTTTGTACCAATGAATGTATTCTTGAGTTACATCCACATCAAATTGTCCAATTGGAGGTCTCATAGCAATAAACCTTTTGCGATTTAGCCATCACATAACCAAATGGGCAACTATCTCACTAATCAGAAGTCCTTAAGTCAATCTTATGCAAAAGTGGTTCAATATTACATTGATGTGAAACATCTTGTTGAAGACGAAACTATCTGAGTGTTTTGTCAGGGTGATGTCACTCACCAATGTAAAAACATATGAGAGGACTAACTGTCTGTCATATGTCATGACTGTTGGTACAGAAATGAGGCAAACTATCCATGACAACTTTGTACAACTCACATATAATCTAAAACACATCACATATTATATGAAACAAATAATATTATAATATTAAACTTAACATTCAAGTTTAGCATGACGTACTTGATCGGGTTGAAGAAGATCAAACATGTACCTATACTAAGAGATTACATGTGTAGCCGACCTGGTCACACAAAATTGATCTCTCTATATGTATTGTTCAACTAATATTTTAGGTTTTAAATGTACTATGTATAAAAAGTTATTGTTAATCTAAATTAAATTAAAATAACATACCTTGAACCATAAGCTCGTCCGTGTAATTAATGCTTATTGACATTTAAAGGTTATTGAGCCACTATTGGTAACTGTTCCCAAACCCATATTTGTAACAATATTAATGGTCCAACGACTTCATAAATGTCTTGTTTTGATGTCTTGCATAATTGTCTATATGACCATGCCAAACAGGCCCCACCCCAAGAATATCGCCTCGTGTCGTGAAAATTAGCTAAGAACGACAGGAACATTATGTGCAAATAACCGATTGATTTATCTGTGAACATACTCCTACTTATCAATTTAAAATATATATTCGTGCATGTCTTATGATAGTTTCCTCGCCGACATCGTCAGCCAATTCAGGAAACTTTGCCTCTAGCCATGTTAAACTCAATCTCAAACCCCTGATTTGTTCGATAGGTAGGGTCACACCGAGTAACACTTGGCAAAGATACAACCATTCATCATGGCTCTGACGGGTAACGGATTCACCATCAACATCTAATCCCATAAAAAATTCAACATCATGTAATGTAACTGTGGCTCTTCTGCCAACATGTGAAATGTATGCGTTTCTAGTCTTCATCTTTTAACAAGTGCAATTATGAGATGCCAATTTAACTGGATGAACCCCAATTTGGTAATCCTATAAAATCCTGAAGCACGTAGTAGTGGAAGTATGTTGTGGTGGAGTGGGATAGTACAATAAACAACTACCTCGTGTCGTCTATAGTTTATCTCTGGTGTAGTTCGATCATCCTATACAGTTTCTGATTAGTGAATATTTTGATAATCATATAAAATGTTAGGATCGATTGGTCTAAGGTTTAATACCATTATCTACATGAAAAAAATTTATTTGCTTCTTAATTAATAATGAGGACATATGTTGTAGCATTAAGAACGTATGAAAAAAAAATCAATTGAAGTCAATTTTAATTAAATATAAATTATTTATAATTTACAGTAATAAACATTCTAAGTAACAATGAAAAATACACTAATATTTGAACATTTACAACAAAATAATCTTGAGTACACAAATATCTCTAATTATCAAGTGTATGTCTCATTAACAATGTACACTTTCATCGATTGTGACCAAGTTAACCCCAAAATGAGCACCGTTGTTGAGCGCTTTGTTATGCTCAATCCATCTTATTGCGATAACGTGAACTCTTTTATCTGCTTGATTTTCTCAACAACGATTGAACCGAATGTAGGACAAGGATATTTACGGGTGTGATCTAGTAATCTTCATGCGGTACAAGTTGAAATTGAGGAGCGTAACATGCTGTGTAGGTTGATATTTTATAGTAATCCTCAATGCAATCTTCATAGTTCATGTTAAACGGTAAACAAACGCCACGAAATGTGAACATGGAATACTGAAGGCTTGTCACTTGTCACACGAACAGTACTGCTTAGCTGTAATATTTGGATATTTTCTCCTTTAGAATTAAGGTCGTGATGTCCAATTTTCACATGAAAAACGTCTTGAAATTGATCATACAATTGTACTTCACACTTACTAGATTTTGCATCCCATTTTATTTTTTTTCAAGTGCGTACTTGAGCATTGACGCAAAAAAAATCCATACCCGATATATTTATCTCGACGTTCCAACGTAGCTCTTATTTCCTCTCTCCTTTTTCAAGTAATTTACACATTTGAATAATGTAATTTGAACTAAAGCATTTATCAACAATATTTGAGCTTCTTTGAGGACTCCATTCATTCACTCAAATAGATTCATCATCATCCAATCCATATTGAAATCCTCCATCATGTGCTTGAGTCCACTGCTCTATAGGAATGTCATAAAAAAAATTTATACAGCTATTGTTTATTCTCATTAGATCTTGAATTGCTTTATCAAACTTTCGAATTTGGAATTGACACCCGACATGGTAAGTGTAGTTCTTAAATGGTGTGAATTTACACATTTTGTAAAAATTGCTAACGATGTGGTGTAAACAGAACCTATGATGAAATCTCAGTCCTGTCTACCTATTCTCTAGATTTTTCAACATTGATATGAAGCCAGCATGTCAATAAGAAACTAAGCATACCTCATCATAGCGCACAACTTTTTAACTGTTGTGAAAACCATCTCTACGAATCTATGAACTCCTCTTCAAGAGTTGCAAATGCAACTGGTAGAAGATGCCCATTCAAATAAACAGATGTAGAAATTAATAATTATTTCCATCGATATTTTTCATACAAATGAGTGTTGTCAATCTAAATAAGTGACCTACATCTATTAAAGACTTTTATACAGGGACCAAATGTCCAAAATATCGTTGAAAGTATATCGTGTCCTTTGGTAGGTGTGCTTTGAACCCTTCATTCAACAAGTGTTCTAGGATTAGTATGCTTTAACATATACAACCACCTAGGTAATAGTTTGTACGACTCATTCCAATCGCCAAAACTTTGATCACTACTTTTCTTTTACCATCCCAAGCCCTATGGTAAGGCGCGTGGTAGCTAAACTTTTCCTTGATCATGGATTGTAGTTGTGCTACACTTATCGACGATTTTTCTTTAACAGGTTCACAAAACTCTCGTGCAATCATTGAAGAATCCAACTGCATATGACATTGACTAAGTTCCGAGTAAAAGCATGTATGTTGGTCAGGAACTTTGTGATCTCAAATAAACCATGAGATTTTTTCATTATTGCACGATGTCTTCATCTACAACCTTCTTCGACTTCTTGCATCGAATGACCCAATTTGTCGGTGTTGACTCTACTACTTCATATGGTGTATGTCTCTTAATAGCAAAAGACTTGATCATATGTTGTAGCGTTTCTGTGTCTTCAAAAATCATTCTTTTATACAATTTCGTGTTGTTGGATCGTGTTCCCGAACATTATCTACTACAATCATGTCCAATTCAGTAAATGTATTTGAGGAAAATTCATTTTTACGACCATCAAAATCTATCTCTTCAAATCCATCATGAGTCTCTGTTCTAAAGTCTCTATATTCATTGTTAACTACCATTTCTTCTTCACCGTACACTTGTTATGCATAATATTTCGGGTCAACATCAACATATTTCAATTATGCACTTAAGTTTATGCCTAAATCTATCCTATTCACAATCACATACAAATGCACCATGTTCAAAAACGATAGTGTAATTGAAAACATGGTGTTCGTTGTTTGTTCGTTCGAAGGAATGACATAAATCTTACTCATCCGAATGATGTTAAATTAGGGTGTATATATTATCTCTATCTAGTTTAAACTCGTATCTACACCAATTTGGAGGAATTGTTCGAAAACAATTTCATTATTCGCATTTATACTAAAATTTTCACATGAATGTTGGTCATAATCAACCCCATCGACACCATCAATCATACGACCATTTATAAACAACATAAATGACACATATTTATTTATCATTTTCTATATATATAGAAAAACAAACAATCATAATTAGAATGAACACTAGAAAAAAATTTAAATCAATAAAAAAATATAAAATCACATAAACCACACAAACAAAATTTAAATTAAATTGAGCTAATAAAAGAAATGTACGATCATATGAATCACAAAACAAAAAATTAAAATAAATTGAACCAATAAAAAATATACAATCACATAAATAAATAAAATTACATAAATCACAAAAAATAAAATTAAATTGAGATGAACAATAAAAAAATATAAATTCAACTAAATAAAAAAATAAAATTACTTAGGAAAGCGTGCACAATTCTACAGGTGTTCAATAATATTTTATACTGAATATAAAAATTAAAACTCATGAACTAAATTTACTATCATAATCTAGAAATTGTTCGAACTAGGATTTAAAGATCAACCAAACATTTAATTATTTATAAAATATATGGTTATTTATTTATTTATTGTTATTATTATAAAAGTATTATTGTTATTACTGGATTACATTTACTAAAAAACAATAATTGATTCGATTTATGGGTTTGATTTCATTTTTTAAAATTATTATTATTTACTATTTTATCTTATTAACATCATTATCCCTTACAAATTTGGATTTAAGTGAAGGGTGTACTACCACCCTAACCTAAAAGTTCTTTAACACCTAAATAGATTTATATATATATATATATAAATTAAAATCTAAGCATAATACACATATTATACAAATTGGCCATAGGTTTGATTTCATTTTTTAATATGATTATCATTTAATATTTTATTTTATTTTATTCACATCATCATCAAATTTTACAAATTTGAATTTATATGTGAAGGATATATACCACCATAATCTAAAAAAAATTAACACCCTAGATTAAGACCGTGTAATTTTTTTAATAAATTAAACTCTAAGCATCATGCAAGTATCATACACAATTTATCAATCCTTTTAAACAACGAAAAAAGAAGAATAATTTGATAATACAATTGCTTTAAAAGTTTATAAAAAAACAAATGAATTTAGTTAGAAGAAAATATACCTCGGTGGTTTTTTTTTCTTTTTCAAACAACCACCCAATCTACAAATATAATATAAGAATAGAGTCAAAATTTATATAAATAATTTAGAAAAATATGAATTTAACAAATATAAATAAATTTCATACCACACATGCCTCCAATACTGATGGAAAAATGATGTAATGGAGGAAAAATAAAGGAAAAATGTGAAGGAAAATCATAAAGGAAGAGGAGAAGAGAATGGCGAGAGATAATGTGGAGGCCGATAGGATTTGTGAAAGACATGTGTGAAGATGACAAGTAAAGAAGAAGGGGTAAGAGGATTTGTGAGAATGAGAAGTGGAGAAGAAAGGTTGAGAGAATTTGTGAGATATGTGAGAATGAGTGTCGTTGAAGGGTTGTATAAAGGAGAAGGGTGAGTCTTCATGGAAAAGCACAAACACATGCAGAGAAGGGCAGAAAATGCATAGCAGAGAAGACCGTAGAAAAGAAGAGAGGAAGTCTTGAAAGACTTGTCCATACACACCCTGTTGTTGGCCAAGTGTCGCAAGCCTGTGTTTTTTCTTTTCTTTTTTAATTAGGTCAAGCCTTTGAAGCTCGACCTCTCTATATATATTTTAAAAAACAAAAGAGGGAGAGTTTTCAGAACTTGTCATACTGACCAAATTAAGAAGAAGAAAAAATAGAATTTCATTATTGTGATAATTTGTTTTGAAACAACATTATTTTGATAATAGTTTTTTTAAAAAAATATTAAAATAAAACATCCGTTCAAATTGATAGTTATTAATTTTATGATTTAATTTGATACAACCATCAACATTTGGTATATATTGATATTTAAATAAGTTAAATGTAATAACAATTATTCTACCAATTCAAAATAATAAAGTAATTTCTTAAATTAATATTATTTTTTATAATTTAGTCTTAGATTTTTTCAGATAGTTCGTTGGACGAATTTTTTTCAAATAGTTGGTTTACTGTATGAATTTCATATTTGTATTGATTTAGTATAGTATATACAATATCTTGTACATTTTTTTTAATACTTTTTTTCTTCTCAAAAGTAAGTTTTATAAAGTTCATCAGAGCTTCAACTTTGATGTCGTCAAGAAGTTAGATGAAGTCTAATTCTCCTCAATATATGGTTAAACCAAATCTACTGTACATCAGAGTGTCAATATTCAATTCTTCCATGCTTTCAAGATTAAAAGTTTTAGGGGTGTTTGGAGGGGTTGTTTGGAGTTAAGAGTAAGTTATTATAATTTTAGGATCCTAATTTATAATAGTTGAATTATAATAGTTTGAGAAAAAAATAGTAAACACGATAGAAAATAACAAAAAAATGATGAATGTCAAATAGTAATAAAAACTGTAGCAAATAGTAAATACTATAACAAATTGAGAGTTTTAAAATAATGTTTACTCTAGCTAATTTAGGATTGAGAAATTGTATTGGGTGGCAAATTAGTTTAGGTATTTTCCAAAAATGTCTTTAAGGTTTGTAATTTTGCAAACATAACAAAAAATAATCAAATCCAAGCTTTTATATGTGTGAGTTGGGCTTTGTTTTTGTCATTTTCGCAAATTAGGGATGAAATTGGATTGGGAGACATTCTTAACCCAACCCATATTTTTGCACTACTACAAATTTGGGTTTTAACGACACAGTTTTTGCGTCATTAAAGCCCCTGTCAAGAAATGTTATTTAAAAAATGTGTCATTAATACCTTTACCTCGATGCAATAAATATGTCACCATTATCTATAACTCGACACCAGTATATTGTCATCAATACCCTTACATTGACTTGAATATATTATCGTGTTTAAATGTTTCGTCCCCGCCTGACTCTACTCTACAACATTTGGGTATCAAGAAAACTCGTAGAAAATTAATTCCTAGGTTGGTGGTCACCATGGATTGAACCCATGATCTGTTAGTTAATTTTTAAACTTTTCACCACTAGGCTAACCCACGATGTTTACAACACTATTTCTGTTTAATAAAAGCTTATATGTCGATACTTGTTTGGCGTCGTTATTTTCTAAGTCACAATATATATTTTTTGACATATAAATGATGGATATATAAATAAATTAAATACATCATTCAACTTACCCACATATGTTTAGAAAGATCTTTTTATTGATAACGAAAAAAATATAAATTACATTCTTGGTAAAGGTTTTACAATAATTCAAAAGATAAATTAATAATCTAATCAAACTAACTCATAAATGGACTTTGATCGA
>JBBPDI010085374.1:0-13018 GCA_037974545.1 Cucumis variabilis
ATATAATAATTCATGCCCTCAACAAGCTTGATTTGATCCTTTCCTGAACGATGAACAGTTGCTTCTATTGGATTGATTAAACACCAATTGTAACCCACTTTGTCAACTACTACCACATTGTGTATCGATGGGGTGTAGTTAAATGCTGCATTTTTTTTAACATACAAATTAATTAACGATGCTTTTAATACTATATATTTATAAGTAAATTTATTTCTTTTACATTAGTCTTTTATAAATGTTAGGTAGATCTGATACACTCTGTTTTTACAAATTTTTGTGTAATAATGTGACATCCAATGATCAATCGACACATAACTTTTGTACATACTATAGATTATTTTACCTACCTTCATATATCATTGTTTAGGTAGGCTAATTTTTCTCTAATTCAATTCTTTCAAACTTTTACTAAGAAAGAAACAACGTAACTCCATTAACGTCAACATGTACATAAAAGAGTTTTGTTATATCATTTAGTTCACTTGCTTTATTAAAAATAAATCTATAAATACGTAGTTTATAAATAATTTTATTTTATATTTTAAAATTTGACTTAAAATTCAAATAGATTCGGTGAGAAGCTTCGTAGGAATAAAAGATTAATTTTTAAAAAACGAAATCGAATTATAATCACATGAGGTCTTAAATTAAAGTTTCTATATAGCAACCATTTATATAATTAATTTTCTATAAACTATTTACGAGAAATATGAAACACCTGTGGACATGTGTATATATATTAAATTTAAGTGACAAATTAATCTATCAAGTTCTGCAATTGGTTTCCTTAGACATAGCTTCTGTTCTTTTATTACACAATTAGATATCTAATTTAACTAAAATTTGAAACAAAGTGTAATTATAGGCCAAGTGGTTTTAATACATGTACTAATAACAGTAATAATAAATAAGCTTTAAAACATATATAAAACTCAGTCTCATCAATCAACTAATAGTTATAATTTAAAAAGTATAAACACAACTCGAAGGGCCTAAGTCATTACTTGATTTCAAATTGACCAGCTCATTAAATAGTAATTATATGTGCGTATATATTCATGTATTAGATTTTTCTTAATTGAATATTATTAAAACCGATTAAATTAATGTTTTCTAAATAAAAGTTATTTAGATTTATTTTATAATTTGATAATTTTATACCAGATAAAATTGTTAATATTATAAAGTTTTATTTAAAATTTAATTCTTATAGAATTTTATGAGTTTTGGAGGCTTCAAAAATTATACGTTAATTTAAAACTTATTAAACACATCATCTTTTTAATATATAAAGTTGCCATTGACGAAGTTGACATAAAAAGTAATGTATAGTTTTCTTGTTTGTTAGAGTTTAATAATTTTAGAAGTGGTGATTAAACAATCAATTTTTAAGATAATAAAACTGTAATAAAGAACTTATAAATAAGTAAAGTTCACGAAGAACTGTGAAAAAAAGAACTTATCTGCAATACTTTCAAGGAATTAATTAATATGAAAGACATTAAACACTCAACATGAATTATGATCAAATGCCATGAAAATTCAGAAAAGAAAGGGAAAATACCAAGAATATCTCCAGCATGAAAGTTCTTTCCAATGGGCCAAGAGGAGACATTAAAGGTCCAACCAAGCTCTTCTCCAACATTGTGAATGGTTGCATAACTCATCTTTAATTGTTGCAGCAACAACAAACAAAACACCACTTTCCCCACCATTGAACAGCATCTTATTCCCTCACCCATTTCTTATCTATCTCTCTAAATATAAATAGGTTGTTCAATCAATTGTTATGGAGATTGAGATTATTGTTATGTCTCCTTTTATAGCTCTAACCCCCCTTTGAAAATTGTGGCTCATTCTTTGTATCAATATTTTTTAAAACAATTGTTTCAAGTTTGGTAAATTTGCACCCATCACTTCACATTCCATTCACATTCTATTCTTTTCTTTCTTTCTTTCTTTTTTTTTCTTTTCTTCTTCCTTTTCTAGGTTTTTGACTCTTTAAACAAATTATGAGTAGGTGATTTTGACAATAAGGATTCTTTTGAGTTGAATTATCTCCTACTAGAGGAATGTTCTTAATGAAAATTGACTCAACAACCCACTGTTTATAAGGTATGTGCCAAATATTTCAATAACTAACCTCTTAAAAGTTTTTCCTACCATTGCCAAACGCACAATCTCGATATATTTAATTTTATTTGGCATGTTTGAAGACATTAAAGGATGAAATTTTATTTACTCTTTTTTATTTCAAGTAGGATACGGTTAATGAAGAAATATTTCTTCTGTAGGCATAGATGAATCAAAATGAAGTTTTATTTGAAAAGGCTAAGTTTTATGGTAAAGTAATGTTTTATAAATGACATAATTACTTGTCATAATAAATATGTAATTGATGACGTATTTATAGAGTGCGACAAATATATGTATTTATTGATGTCTTTCATTAACTTAGTCTAATTAAGTTAGCATTGAGCATGAATTGATTTCCAAGTTGGAGGATAATTAGGTTGTGGAGCAGTAGGTAGATGTAGCCTAGGCTAGGTTGCATCTAAGTTCCATATTCCCGTTCCCGTTATATATATATATATATATATATATATATATAATAGTTTTTTTTACATATTCACTCTTACTTTATTCCCTCACATTAAGTGGTTTTGTTCCTTTAGAACATTTATTCCTATATTGAGAAAACACTATTTGTCCTTGTATCTTTTCTTCAAGGGTTTTGTCCCTTTAGAACACGTATCCCTATATTAATTAAAAAGACACTGTTTGTCTTTTTCTCTTTTATCCTTGTATTGAGAAAGTACATTTTTTGTGCTCACCCCTGTGAACTTTTTCTTTTTTAAAAAATAATCTAAATTTTGAAAGATAGGTTAAAAATAGGTTGAATGCAAAATTATTGACAAAATTTTATTATAGTGATAGAAGACTATCAACGATAGAATCCAAAATTTTACTATAACTTGTAAATATTTTAATTTATTTTACTATTTTTAAAAATATTCCTAAAAAAAATTAATGTTTATGGCAAAAGGAAAAAAAAACAAGAATTGATTCGATTACAAATTAAATTTCAAAAACTTAACTAATAATCTTCGATTGCAAATTATTGTTATTATTATTATTTTTAGAATAAGCTTCAATTTCTTTCAATTATTATTGTTGTTTTATTTTAATTTGCTTAATATATTTTTTAATAACATATTTTATTAATACATGTGTTTTTTAAATAGAAAATTAGAAAATTAGAAAAAGATATGTATAATTTTAGTTAAAAAATAATTAAATTAAATTAGAAAAGATAAATTTAATAATAAAAGTTGAAATGGAACATTGAGATATTTAATATATATATAAAGGGAAAAAAACAAAAAGATTGATTTAATAAAGAAATATATTTTTAGAATTTGAATATTTAATTATATATATATATAATGAGAAAAAGAAAAATGTGTAGCACTCACACATAATATATATAAATAATGAAAAAAATGTGGGACTCAACGTAATATATATATATATTTATATATTAAAATAAGGAAAAAAATGAAAGGTGTAGGACCTCGTCCACGACTTCACCTAAAAAAACGTATTTTTGTCCATAGTTTTGCATTCACCCTAGTTTCAAAATTTACATTATTTTTTAAAAAAGTTCCACCCTTGTATAAAATACATGTTCTTAAGGGAAAAATAATACATAAATAATTAAATAACGACTTAGTTTTCTTGTTTGACTAACGTGATCTTCCTCAATGGCTTCTTCATCGTCTTCTCCAATGCCATCTTCCTCATCTCAGTCTAATCCAGCAGTCTCCATATCCCTAAATTTTTTGTTCTCTCGAATATTTGCAATTTAGTCCCTTGACTCCACCAATCATGTATTATGGAGGTGGCCATATTTTGTGCCCACTTCTTGTTCGGTCATTTAGATAGTACTATCGCCACATGTCTATAACTATATGGATTGTCTGACATCTTTAAAATAAGTTAAAATTTAAAACAATATAGGTTTAGCAGTCACCACCAATCTTTGTTTTACGGTGTGATTGAGCACTTAAATAAAATAAAGAAGATTTTTTTTTTTAACTGTGGTCTTAAAAAATTAGAGTCAAGTTCGAGAGTCGTTTGTATGAGGAGAATGTACTAGCACCCATGAAAAAATGGTAGCCAATGTTTTTTCTTTTCTTTTTCCTTAAAAACTTAAAGTTTAAAATACTATCTGAAAAATTATAATTTAAAACAATCTCTTATTTTATCTCTCATTATTTTATATTTGAAATTAACGGTTCTGTAAAAATAAGTGGAAGAAATTTCATCAATCAGACTAATATTGAGAAAACGTTCTGTTACAGTTGAGTAAAATATGTCATAGAGATAACCTTTTGATGATAAAATTTTTTTTTAAAAACATTAATTAAATTTCTTTTTTCTTAGGATAATATCTTGAACAGATTCTCACCTTAAAAATTCTAGAAAATCGAATTTTGAAAATCAAAATCCTAAATTTCCTAAATGGTTATTTAAGTCATGGAAAAGCATTAGTTAAGAAATCCTTTTGAAATATAGGTTACTTTTTTAATTCTTGATAACACAACAAAGACGTAATTTTAAATAAAATTGAAAGAATTTAGGAAAGATTTAAAAGCTTGGACAAACTTAAATTAGAAAATGCATATAAACAACAAATATAATTTAGGAAGTGTAATAATGAATTAAATAAATAAACCAGATATGAAATTAAAGTTTTAATAAAGATAATGATTGGAAATCGATCTCAGAAAATCGACTTCCCATCTCAATTATTCTAGAAAATTGAACTTTTCAATTTTTTAAATTTTATAGTTATATAAAAAATATGCTTGTTTGAAAAGATAAAAAGAATTTAAAAGTCTTGAAATATGATACATTAATTATACAAAGATATAACTTAAAGAACATGCAAATGATTTAGCAAGAGTGAAGAAATATTAAATTAAAATCAATGTAACAATTAATGCAAAATCTATAGTATATATAAAAGGGTGGAAGTGGAGAAACTTTTTTTTGCCGTTTTACTCTTTTATTATAATTTTTTTTATCTTGCTTTATTGACAATTTTGTCATTCACATCTCCTTATTATAACTTTTTTCAAAAATTTAAAATTTTCTCTAATTAATTATGTCATTTAAATTTATCCAAATTCATTAACATTCATCCCACTTTTTTAATCTTTTATCTTCCAACTATTCACATTCTTCTATCATATTAACTCTTTTTATCTCTTTCAACATTTCAAATTCTTCTTTTTGAATTTTTTTGGTATAAATATCTCATTCTTCTTTTTTCATTTATGTTCACAAGCCACAACAAAATATCAAGAGTGAAGAGACTTTTTGAATGACCACGAATAAGTTCTATAAATAACGTCTTTTTTCTATTTGGTTGAAAGTAGATTATTTTTCTATAATTCTTTTGTCTTCTTCAAAAAGAATTGCTCTCCATTATCCACAATCTTGATGTTCGATTGATACAAAGTTTTGTTTATTGATCTTCTAGACGGGGTGTTACTCTTAGAAGAAAGGTGATATGTTCTATCTTATGAGACAATTATTCTCAAAACTCAAACACTAAGTTGAGTAAATTTTTCTTAAGAAAACAACGTGAATTCGTTGGGCTCAGGTCTATAATACATATATTATTATCTGTTTATTGTGATGATAATAGTAATGACAAACTTTGGCTTTTCAAGTCAAAAGTCCCATTTTGACTTTTTACCATTTTGTTCCTCTTTAACAAAATAACTATCTAATTATGCTATTTGTTACAACTCCTAATTTAATCTCTCCTTCTATTTCTTGTATTTTTCTCTTTATCCATTGCCTATACAAAGGGTTTTTCATCATTAATAATAAATCAAGAAGGACTTTGTTTATCTAGTGTGTAAATGGTATCAGATGTAAAACCTTACCCACTCTAAAACATCCAATTTTCCCTCCTCTTCCATTATGACCCTTCTCGAAACCCCACCAGAAATTTCCTCTGGCTCCCAATCAAACAACCCCAACACGATCCCGTCGAGTTTATCTTCAGCTCCAACACTGATCTCCTCTAAGTTCGACAGTTCTTGAGCAATATACCAATCCCTATTTCCTCCATCTTTCCAACACTATCGATCTTTAATTGTAAATGTCTCAAACCTACTCACAAAATGATCAAACTACACATCATGGACTCGAGTTATGATTATTTTTCACTTACTGTAAAGAACACGATCGGATTCATCAATGAAGACCTCCCACGGCCTACCGAAGAAATGCATGCTCGGCTCTTGGATCATCTACAATGGCGTTGTCACAACTTAGATCCTCAATTCCCTATCCAAAGAAATTTTTGCTAGAATAAATTTCTTTGACTCTGCACGCGAAGTTTGGCTAGATCTTTAGAAGAGATACCAACGAAAGAATCGCCCAAGAATCTTCCAAATTCATCGTGAACTTTCAAATCTAACACTGAATCAAGATTCTGTATCAACTTACTTTGCAAAGATGAAAACTCTATGTAATGAATTAGTCTCTTACCATCCATTTTTTTTAATTTGAAAATAATACTAACTTTGACATACATCAAAATGGCATGAAGCCTTTAATAACCAAAACTAATTTAGAAAAGTTACCATATTTAGTAATTCTCCACCTTTCTTAGTTAGTCTAATTAATGGATTTAGTTACTCTAACCAAACTACCCACAAAATTTTAAAAGTAGTTATACAACATTTTTTACAAAAGTTTGTTAAACACAAAATTAAAAAATAGTCAAAAACTTTGAAATCCCTTGGAGTTGTGCACATATTGACAAAAAGTTATGGTGTGAATGTATAATGATTCCAAAGTTTAGATCACACCTAGCTAGGCCTAAATAATTTTAGATCACGTATGATAAATATTTTGTTTTTTGTTTTTGGAAATTATATTCCACTTTGAAATTTATTCCTTTTCTAAATTTATTCCTTTTGCTATCTATTTTTATTTTACTTATGTTTTGAAAAACTTAGTAACATTTGAAAATTAAAAATATATATAATTTTTAAAAAGCTTTTTTTTGAAATTTAGAATTTGACTAAGAATTCAATTCTTCTACTTTAAGATTCATACAATCATGGTAAGAAAGTGGAGAGGAGATGGGTTTAACTTTCAAATATCAAAAACTAAAAACGAAATGGTTGTCCAAACGAATCCTTGCTCATTATTTATTTATTTTTATGAAAAGAGTTATTTTTTTAAAATTGCAGCAGATGACAAAAATATTTTTTAAAAAATAGGTCATTGTACCTCCTTTTTGCATATTGCAAATATGATAAATATGATTAGCAATTAGATATATCATGCGGCTATTAGAAGACTATCAAAGAGCTATCAAATGGTTATTCACTTACAAATTTGTTATTTTTACGATTTAAAAAATGTAGTGACATGAGCCCTATTATCATAAATTTTTGCTATATTTGCAAATGTTCCTATTTTTTAACAATATCTTCCTTTTATTTAAAAAAAAAATCTCCCTCATATTTATATTTTTAAGTAATTATTATTTGAATTATTCTCGTCATATTTTAAAAAAAAAATTAGAAACATTTTTAGGTTTCAAAATTTGTCTTTAAACTTTTCTTTAGTCATTGAACTTTTAAAAAACGTTTATTTTATATTCCAACCATTAAAATTTTCTTAACATTGGAATTTGTACTTTTATGCTCTAGATTTGTTTGAATATTAAGTTAAGATGCCAACAAACTAACTAATAAAAATAGTGAAATTGTAGAATTTTTTCATAACTAAGTTATATAGCAACCTGATTATCTAAAAATACAAGTCACATTATTCTCTTAAAGAGTTAGCAAAACCTAAAGAACTACCTAGATCAAAGTATGCACCTTTTAAAAGTTGAAAAAAATTTAGAGAATAAGATACAAAGTTTAAAACTAAAAAATATAATTTAAACGTTTTAAAAATGATAATTTTTTTTTTTGACAATTTTAAAATCTCAATTCCAAACATGTACCACAAAATATTACTAAGTGTGTGTCACTATGTGTCACTAGCACGAAAATGCTTTTAATTAGGTCAAGAGTCAACATCAAAAGTCTAGCTTTTTGATCCATGATCATCTCCAAAACAGTGTAAACACAGCTGCATATGAACTATGTCACAATATTGGAGCAGTACACAAACAAGCCAGCCATCAATGCACTTACAATTGATCTGCCCCTTCCCTCTCCCATATTTTTCTATCCCTAAATTAGAGGGAAAAGAGTAAAGTTTCAAATTTAATCCAATGGTGGAAAAGTAAGTTGGGTAATGAAGGCAGCTGTGATATAAAACCTTTTTTTATAAATGGAATGGGGTGTGTCTTGCGGTTCCAGTGGATCATCTCATTGGTATAAAATTACTTTTACTTCAAAAAGTGTGGTATCTACATAGAATATTGAATGTGGATTTGGTTGGGGTTTACACCAGAGTGGACTCATCACTTTCATGACAAATTATATGAATTAGAAGTCCACAATATAACATGTAGTTTTCTTCTTTCTTTTTTCTTTTTTTTTTTCTTTGGAAAAGAGTACCTCTTACTACACCAAAACATCTCAACAAATTAAGTTAATACCTTCTTAGCGGCCTCATAATGTCTTTGTTCAAAAATTCCATTGATAAAGCAAAGATGTACATAAACACAAAGGCTCAAAGTTCAAAAGACAGAAAGAGAAAAGAGAAGAGAGAGTCTTCAAACTAAGAGCTTGTCGTAATTATAAAAAAAGATTTGATCTATTACTCCCAATGGGCAACAAGGTTTAGCAAATCTTCTCATAAGTTTACCTGATGGCTTTTCTTCATATCCAAAAGTTTTTTTAATACCTTCCAGCTAAAGACGCCAAAAGTAGGCTCCGATCAAGTTGGTATATTATAGTTATTTTTATGAATTTGTAATATGAAGATGGTGTACTTGATGAGTTATTTTAGAAGGCGCATATATTTTTTAATCATATATCATCTAAATGGTGTAGAATTGTCAACCAAATCATGATGATCTCGTAATTGAATTGTTTTGTTACAAACATGGATATTGTAACTTTTTTTATTTGGGTAGTAGGGGTTCCTTTTTTATCTTTTGAGAAAATGTGTGTTGGACTCAAAGTTGCGAGAAGTCTAATTGTTAATTTCACCATCTTCTAAAACGGTGAATCTCTTGTCCATAACAGAGAAAGCAGAACTTTTGAGAGAAAACCTTACGAACTGTAGTAAGTTCCCTTATTTCTATACAATTATTTACATCAACCAAACTTGCCATTTATAGATGCTTGGTAGTAAGTAATAACTATCTAACAGACTAACTAATAACTGTGCAAACAAAAAATAATAATCTAACAACTCTATTGTTAATACTCCCCCTCAAGCTCGACGATGAATCTCTTTCATTCCCAACTTGGATATAAGCTTGTTCAAGGTAGATGAAGGTAGTGCTTTAGTGAACATATCAACTAGTTGTAGACTAGTCTTGATAGGTAATACCTTTAGAAACCCCTCAACTATTTTATCTCGAACAAAATGACAATCAATTTCTATGTATTTTGTCCGTTCATGAAATGTCCGATTAGAAGCAATAGCAATGGCTGCTTGATTGTCATAAATGGCAGTGGTTGGCATCAAGGTCTTTATTTTAAGATCAGTAAGGAGTTGTGTGATCCATACTAGCTCACTGGTGACTGATGCTAAGGCCCTATATTTAGCTTCTGCAGAGGACTTTGAGACAGTTGCTTGTTTCTTAGATTTTCAAGAGATTATGGAAACCTCTAGGAAGATACATAACCCTGTAACTGATCTTCTAGTGTCAAGGCACGATCCCAAATCAACATCAACAAAAGCTTTTATGTGAAACAAATCAACAGGTTTTATTAAAACACCTTGTCCTGGGGTACCCTTGAGGTACTTCAATAGGTGATGAGTAGCATCTAGGTGATGTTTAGTAGGCTTGTGCAAAAATTGGCTTAAGCGGTGGATAGAAAAGCAAATATCAATCTGGATATTTGTAAGTATATCAGTCCGCCAATCAATCTTCTATAGCAAGTGGCGTCTTCCTCAGTTAGTTGTTCTCCTTCAAATTTACCTAACTTGATATTAGGATCCATAGGTGCTACAACTGATTTAGAATCAAGAAAACCAGTATTTTCTAGGATTTTAAGGCAATATTTTCTTTGGGAGAGCATAAGTCCTTGTTGAGACCTTGATAACTCTAAACCCAAGAAATATTTTGCTTGTCATAGGTCCTTTAATTTGAATTTTGACTTTAGAGTATCTTTGACTAAGTTGATAGCTGAAAGAGATGGTCCTGTTAGTAATATGTCATCAACATATACTAATAATGCTACAAAGGTGCTTCCATTCCTCTTGGTAAATAAGGAGTAATCAGCCTTGGATTGGATGAAACCATGTGAGGATATTGCTGCTACAAATTTTAGGAACCATTACCTTGATGCTTGCTTAAGACCGTAAATGGACTTATTTAGTTTTCAAGCCAATTTCTCTCCTTTTCTTGGTACTTGAGAGGTTTGATAACCCAATGGTAGGGTCATGTGTACTTCTTCAAATAAGTCTCCATTGAGCAAGGTATTATTTATGTCAATTTGTCTAATGGACCAGTTATAAGATGTAGCAAGCGCTAAGAATATTTGTACAGTGCTTATTTTTGCCACTGGTTAAAAGGTATCTGAAAAATTGATTCCCTCTTGTTGGTTATAGTCCTTTGCTACAAGTCTTGTCTTGTATCTATCAATGGTACCATCAGGTTTGCACTTTACTTTGTATACCCATTTACTACCAACGTTGTGATGATCCTTTGGAAGAGATACAATGGTCCATGTGTTGGTTCTTTCCATAGCTTCTATTTCCTCAGCCATAGCTTTTCTCCAAGTCTGATGTTTCACAACTTGACGATAATATGTAGGTTCATAGATGGAGGTAACATTGAACAGATAGTTCTTATGGTGTTGGGAATAGGCATTATAGGAGAGGTATTGGTTAAAGGGAAAGGGAGTTGAGTTTTGGGAAGTGAGGTTATAATGGAAGTCTTTTAGGTAAGATGGTGGGTGGTGTGGTTGGGAGGATTTTCTGGTCATGATGGGAATTGGTGCTTGGTTAGTGTTACTGGTTTCTTCTGAGTTACTGATATATGAATCTTGATCATCAACACCATGACTATCTTCAAGGATATCCTCTGTCGTATGTCTTGCATCAGTAGTTGCATTGATGATATCTTCCTTTTGTAGGCAATCAAATAGGGGGCATGGTATGACAAATTGCTCAAGGAAGTTATGGGAGATGGGAATATCTTTTTCTTTGATAGAATGAAAGGGAAACAATTCTTCAAAGAATAGGACATCTATAGAGATGAAAAACTTTCTCTTGGCTATGTCATATAATTTGTACCCTTTTATGCCTGGTGGGAACCCCATAAAAACACAAAATTGTGCTATAAGATAAAATTTAGATCTGTTTACCGAGGGAGTAGAGGCATAGGCAAGACACCCGAAGATATTGATGATGTTGTAATCTGCTTCTTTCCTGAACAGAGTAGCAAAGAGAGTGCTATTTGATAATAATACCATAGGTGTTCTGTCGATCAAGTATGCAGCACTTAGAACACATTCTCCCCAGAAGATAAGAGGAGCCTTTGATTGGAACATCAATGCTCTTGCCACATTAAGAAGGTGTTGATGCTTTCTTTCCACTACTAAATTTTGCTGAGAAGTGTAGGCACACGAGAACTAGAGAGTTGTTCCAATTTTGGCAAAACAAAATCCCTGAAATTCAACTCCGGAGCATTGTCAGATGGAAAGACCTTAATGACTTTTGAAAATAGAGTTTCAATTAGCTTGAAAAATCTAGGAATAACTTGTAAAATATCATTCTTATGTCTCAAAAGATATATCCTAGTGTATCTAGATTTATCGTTTACAATGATGGCAAAATATGAATGACCAACATGTGTTAAAGTTTTAAAGGAACCCCATATATCAAATGTACAAGATCAAATGTATTTTCAGCAATATTATTCAATGTAGGGAAAGAGAGACGCCTTTGTTTAGCTAAGGGACAAATACGGCAGACTTCTTTACAATTTGGAAAGCCAACAATTTCTATCATCTTAGCTAACTCCTTTATTTTGCTGATAGAAGGATGTCTCATCCGTTTATGCCACATAGAGGCTAAGGCTTTACACATTAGTGTAGTGTGCTGAATGCAATTAACTCTTTCATTCTTCATTCTGAGTAGGTAGAGCTCATTAGTTAATTTGACCTTCCCAATCATTTTCAAAAGTCACTTGTCCTGAATAAGACAATTAGAATCATAAAATGGCACAACAAATTTGTCATCCTTGAGGAGAGTATTTACTGACTAGATCATTTGATATGGAAACATCTCCTATATGTTCAACCTTTAGACGAGTCTTAGTGGACAAGATAACATACATATTTTAAGTGCTATGAAGATTTGTAAACATAAACTTGTCATGGCAAATATGTAAGGAAGCACCAAAATCAATGATCCATGTTAAGGGATTATTGAGTGAGTTAGAGAGGCAAGTACCTATTATATGCTTAGTCTCATTTTTTAAATTCTCACCATTTTGGGATGTGTTGAGATGAGTTTGAAACATGCCCAGAAGCTGTGTATATTGATCACTATTGAGACTAGCAAAGAATGCAGATTGATTGCTCTTAGAAACTTTTGTCCCTTCCTCGTTTCCATCTTGGATTGTGTTGTCCTGCCTTTGATGGACAGAATTATTGTTGTTGGAAAGTCTATGTCTAAGTGGGTAGCCATGTAACTTGTAGCATTTTTCAGCAATGTGTCCTTTATAGCCACAGTTGGAGCATATAGTGTTAGGATATTTTGGCAAAAATTAAATAATAAATCTCTTTGGTTATTGCTATTTAAAAGGAATCTTCATAGATCTATTCCTTACTTTGTGGAA
>JBBPDI010085386.1:0-13016 GCA_037974545.1 Cucumis variabilis
TGTTATATCAAAACCATCTTCCACAAAGTAAGGAATAAGATCTATGAAGATTCTTTTTAAATACCAATATCCAAAAAAATTTATTATTTAATTTTGTCAAAACATCCTAACAATATGTAAGATCATTAAATCTTAACTTTTTAATCATTCAACCTTAGTTTTTTTTTAATAAGAAAAACAGTCCTATGATAAAAACAATATATCCTCATTTTCCAATTAACTCTAGAAAATGTGTTAATTATAGCATATAAGAGAAGAAGAAAGGTTGTCTTTTATAATAACAATATAAAAGATTTAAACATATAGAATAATTTACCTTGAATGAAATATTTAAATACAATATCAACTATTAGGGTTTAGGGTCTATGATACATATGTTGTAAAATGATATTTTAAAATTAATATTAAAATGTAAAATCAGAACACGTTCTCTACTAGTCTCTACGTAAATCCACCCATCTACGTAAATCCATTCATAGTTAACTCTATTTTTCAGTTTTATAATGGTATATTTTATTCTCAAACATGACATATTTTCTAGTGTATTCAGTTGTCAAATATAATTTTTTGTAAAGTTGCTTTTTTAATATATATTTTATTATTAATATAATCATGATATAAAATGAGGTTTTTTCTTTTCTTTTCTTTTCTTTTTTTGCATGTATACCATTTTTTGCTACATTTTCATATGTAATTAGTTTTTTTAACAGTATATTTCTCGTACGTGACATACTTTTTATAGTATGTTTCCAAGATATATATAAATATGGTATATATCCTTCCATCCCCCAAAAGACAATGATTATTATAGTAAAAAATCACAATAATAAAATAATAAGAAGAAGCTTCTGCACCAGAATCTTCATACTGTTTTCTACGAAGGTAAAGGGGGGTTTCGAAATAATTTTGAGAATTTTCTGTGTATTGCTCCGTTGAATAATAACACTAATCCAATGGTCATTTTATACATCAAATATTTCTTGAATTTGGGGATGATAGGAATAATAAAAAATATAATGAATAATTTACCTGAGAGGAGTGTGAAGAGATAGGTGACTCCTTTGGATAGACAGCCCAATGGATTTATTTGACGATTTATTCCTTCCAGTTTGGTATCGTTAGTGACGTCCATGTCATGTTGTTGAATCGACCAACACAACTCAAACGATTTTTATTTTTGTTTACAACTCAAGGGAACTCCCAAGAAATGAAATGAAATGAAAATGAAAATGAAAAGAAGAAAAAAAAAAAGATGCATTATAGGTCGACGAAGAAACTTACTAAAGTTTGGTTTGATAGATATGGTAGTGTGTCAAATTAAAGAGGATGGCATTGAAGGAGGAAGGTGACGAAGGGTTGTGAATGATGAAGACGAGAATGCAAAAGATTGAGTAAAGGACAATGAGATGATAACGAAAAGAAGAAAAAAAGGATGTATCATAGGACGAAGAAACTTATTAAAGTTTGGTTTGATTAGATATGGTGCGTCAAATTAAATAGGAAGGGTATCGGAGGAGGAAGGTGGTGAAGGGTTGTGAGTGATGGAGATGAAGACGATGAAGATGATGCAGAAGATTGTATAAAGGACAATAACAATGATATGAAAATGTGCACCATAGGGAATAGCCGTAGCAACGAAACAGATTGAGGCACACAATAAGCCTCCAACACAATACAGAATCTTTGAAAGTGTTTTGAAAATGGAGTTGATCATTCTTGCAAACACAACAGACACAAAACACAGCAAAATAGCAATGGATAGAAGCTTAAATGAATATGGAAGCTCGGTTTTGATATGAACAGACACTGTTGCTATTCCTAGAGTTGATGATACACAGAATCCTATTATCATGTCTTTCCACTCCTCCACCATCTCTGCCGCCACTTCAAAGCTCTGCCTCGCTCCACCGTAGGCCTGTCTAAACCAGACCTTCACACTCAAACGCTGCAACATTCTTCTTCTTTTTAATTAATTTTGTAATACCAAGAAAAGAAAATGAGAGCAAATTAATGTGTGGCCTTATTTATAAAAATGGGCACAAAAAAACAAATCAAATTGCGGTCGCATAACAATTTTTTATTCTTTCCTTATGCCCATTTTTTATTGCACAATTTTTCGAAATTTTTAAACAGTCGGCGCCGCCTAAGATAATCCCCATACACATGGGAGAATGGAGGAGGGAGTTGGGAAATTTTTTCTTGATATATGGAGAACTAATTTCTCTAATTAAGACATCTACATAATTGATTCAAACTATTCTAATTATCAAAGTATGATATCTATTTGACATTATCAAAGTGTGACATAAAAATGATGACATAATATAATTTACTTGCTTTCTCTTCACCACTGCATCAATTAATGAGTGGTTAAAGAATAAAAACGATATTTTTACTAGATAAAAGTGACATATCAAATACGTGTACTTGACTTAGATGGTCTATTATTAAAATGAACATGAAAAGAAAAGAATTAACTCAATTAATTAAGAAATAAAATGAATATGTAAAGAAAAGAATTATACTTCATCGATTGATCCAAAACATGCGTGTGTATATATATGTATACGTGGCTTTAAGTGTAAGATATATATATGTATACGTGGCTTTAAGTATAATATCTTATGGTCAACATCATATTTGTAAACTTTTCTTTAGAAAAAATGAAAAATAATCACTCCTTTAACTAACCCATGCCTCTAAAGACTAAATAATTTATTCAAACATTGGGATTATCGAAGTATGATCCTAGTTAACATATTATCAAAGTGTGTATATGAGTTAGTTTGATGGGAGGAATTGATCAAAAGAAAAGATGTTTTAGTTTTATTTGAAAAGAAAAGAAAAATAGATTTTTTTCACGAATGATAAAAAAGAGAAAATATTACAAAAAAAAAAAAAAAAAACCATTCTCTCTCATTTTATATTTATGTTTTGTGCTGTTAGAAACATTATATCAATTAAGAACCTCTCCAAAACTCTTTTCCCCCAACTCTCTCCCTACTCATAACCTTAAGAAAGAAAGGTACATCTCTCTAGCTTAACTTATGAGTCTTTTGTGTATTTTTCTTTTTAACTTTTGGTTAATTATTGACATAAACTTCACATCTTAATATAGA
Source organism: Cucumis variabilis (assembly GCA_037974545.1). Classification (NCBI taxonomy): domain Eukaryota; kingdom Viridiplantae; phylum Streptophyta; class Magnoliopsida; order Cucurbitales; family Cucurbitaceae; genus Cucumis; species Cucumis variabilis. Next base: position 3,120 of record JBBPDI010085386.1, read on the forward strand.
ATTCTCATACCAACAAAGTATATATATTAAAAAAAACAAAGATACTATTTATTAGAAATAAGAGTTAGAGGAATCTGTCATACTTAATTCAATTTCATTTATTATTTTAGTCAACAATGATTAAAGTAATCAACCTTTCTCTCTCCCAAATATTTCCAAACTTAGAGTGACATGAGCACAACCAAACTTTAACAAAGATCCACCTTTCACATCCGAACTTGAGTGATCAAGTTTCATTCGAAAATTACTTTTAATAATCAATTTATAAACCGTTTTTATAAATTTTTAATGCAGTGTGGATTTGAACCCGAAATATCTTGTCCATAAATATATACAGGTGTCAGTTGAGCTAATTCTACAATTTCTACAAATTTTAAAAATCCTAAATTACAAACTTTTAATTCAACTCATTAAAGTTGAACTTAATAACTAATTTAATTTAATTTTGATAAAATTACTTATTTCAATCTAATTATAATTACGACAGTTAACTTTTAAAAAAATAATATTGTATTTTATTGATGTATAAATAGTAATAATTGAAAAAAAAAATAGTAAAACTTTAAGAATATTATTGATGAATATAGTGTTTTTCTAAGTCCGTTATCGAGGTCCGAATTTCGTGTTTTGTAAAAAATAGTTTTTTTCTTGATAGCCAATGCCCATCAATATATATATCATTTTTTATTGGTCTTGTCCACGATCTTATTCTAAATCCAAAATTATTTTTTTTTCTTGACAGACCTTGCCCATGATTTTTTTTTGTCTTTGTCCATCAAGAAATTCTAGACTCATCAAGAAATCCAAAACAAATATATCATTCTTTTTCGATGATGACCATTGCAAATCAAGAAAATTCCTTCATTGATGGGTCTCGTCCATCAAGAAAACCTATCTATCTAACATGATGGACATTGTCAATCAACTAATATATTATCTTAGATGTTTATTGTTCATCGAAAAATAGTTTTTTTGACGTTTGTGGATCGTCAACAAAACTAAGGGAACTTTGCCCATCACGAAAATAAAAAATTCATATTTTTTTACGTTTTTTCATATTTCTTCAACAAAATAAGGAGACTTTTCTTGACATATATTATCGTCAAGATAAACATTGTATCAAATTTTGGGTGCGTCAAGAAAGACCAAATTCAGTGTAGGCTCTCTTCTACAATAACTTGCTTTCATATTTGACTCTTGCTTCGATTACCAACTCCAGTAAAATCACCTCAAACTAACCATTAGTTCTTAATATTTAATAATATTCTCTTACAGTAATTTGACATATTAATATAAACATTTTTACAACAAATCAAACAAATTGGTGGGAAAATATTTTTGATATCAACTTAGGTAACACTTTGAAATATATAAACTAAGTGATGCGATAGACTTGATGCGAACAAAACGTCAAGTAAAATATCCACTATACCTAATGCGAATAAACCGTCAAATAAATTTCCACTATATGTGAAAAACATGTCATCTAAAAGCTAACATACAATAGTTTGAAAAATTCAGTTTAAATTTTGCAGCTTTTTTAAAACTACACTTGAGATGTTTTTCGCATCAAGTAAATGTTCGGAAATTTACTTATACTTGGGGCAAAAAAAAAAAAAAAAGATACTTGGAGCGAAAAATCTACCTTATACTTGGAGCGAAAAAAAACGTCAAGTAAAACCTAACCTAAAATAATTCAAAAATTTTCATAAAATCTTTGCTTTTTTAAGACTATACTTGGCGTTAATATTTTCATAAAAGAATAATATTTTGAATGCGAAATATAAATTTTTACTAACCTTAAATTTTTTCCAAATTTTTTCCAAAAGATCACTGTACCAGTCGGCCGCTGATGTTCTTCTTCTTCATTCCCATCTTTTATTATTCGACGTTTTTTGTGAAGAAAATCGAATCAATATTCAACGTATACGAATAAGGAAGCTTTTACTTTTTTTTTTAAAAAAATCTAAACTGTAACCCACGTCCCTGATTTCTCTCATTGTCGGTTCACCTTCTATAAACAAATTGATATAAAAACATTTCATTCATAAAATATACAATGTATTATTCAATATAGACTATAATTAGATAGAATATATGAAAAATAATGCTAAACTAAAGAAAGAATGAATGGAGAGAGAGATTGGAAAGTGAGAGAGAGATTGAAAGGGAAGATTTTTTAAACAAAATCACCAAAATAAAAATAATTAAAGAAAAACTTTATTATAATATAACCATAATAGAATTAATATTTAATAAATATAAATATTAATGATGGTCCACTTTCCTTTTTCTTTTATTTTTTATTTTTTTAATATATTGTTAATAATAAAAATGAGTAAATTGGTCATTTGTGTCTAATATTTATGTAAAATATTAATTAATTTAAGACATTTTTTAAAAATTTGAAAATTAAGTCAATCTTGTAATATAGTATACCTACTATGACTCTAAATTATTCATACAAATTCATCGTCATATCAATACCACATTAATCACCACCAACATTATGAAAGTTTGGCTGGCCGTGTGGATGATGAATGTGGAAACCGAGTATGTGAACGATGCTTTAACACTTAAAGGGGCGTTCATTTTCACAAACATTGGCAATCTTATTTCCCAATCTTATATAACTTAATTAATCATTATACCCTAGTTTTATTAATTTAAACGAAAAAGAAAAAAGAAAAAAAAAAAAGAGAAAAGAAATCTTTATTTTCCAATTAACCCTAAAAAATGTGTTAATTGGCATATAAAAGAAGATGATCCGAGTGTTAATTAGTAGTGTTCTTTTTACAATTGCTTAATATTAAAATGATGGCAACGCGATTTTACCAAAAGTATTACTCTTTTATATTTCTAACATTAAAAGCACAATATCAACTATGATCAGTATCACTAGTGGAATTTTACTTTTTATATTTTATATTATTTGTATATTGAATACAAATATGAACTACAACTTTGCTTTTACCTTTTCAATTTTTACTATCTATGTTTGATTTCAATGAGACGTGTGTGTATATATATTAAAATGATACTTTATAGTATATTTCTTATGAGTGATGGAGATGAAGATGATGAAGGTGATGCAGATGATGCGGAAGATTGAGTAAAGGACAATGACGATGATATGAAAATGTGTGCCGTCATAGGGAATGGCCGTGGCAATGAAACAGGTTGTAGCACACATGAAACCTCCAACACAATACAGAATCTCTGAAAGTGTTCTGAAAACTGATTGGACCATTCTTGCAAACACAACAGACACAAAACACAGCAAAATAGCCATGGATAGAAACTGAAATGAATTTGGAAGCTTGGTTTTGGTTTGAACAAACGTTGTTGCTATCCCTATTGCCGATTATACACACAATCCCATAATAATTTCTTTCCTCTCCTCCACCGTCTCCGCCACCATTTCCAAGCTTCACCTCGCTCCACAATACGCCTGTCTAAACCAAGCCCCCACGGCCACAATCAAAGCACACCAACCCAACATTCTTCTTCTTTCTAATTAATCAAGTTAATTTGTCAATATACACAGAAAACAAAATGAAGAGGCGCCAACTAAGGTGTGGCCTTTTTTATACTTAATGGGGAATCATATGGAGAAATTTAAAGTTGATTAAATTTGAAGCGTTGAATCTAGAGAAATGATCGAACCCCCTTCCTTTCTGATATTTTCAGTGCTTGACAAATAGATTGGAGTTTAAGGAAACAAATTCGTTACATCTAACGTGTAAGAATTTTTAGACAAAAGCAAGAAAGAAAGGAAGTGTCAACATTTACTGTGGCTGAGCAATGTGAAAGAATATTTTGGGTTGAAGAAGAGAAGAAATCTACAAAAATAACAAAATGAGTTAAGATTTAGCAGAAGATTTGAATAATTTTTTTAAATTGACAAATATATATATATATATATATATATAAATGATATGGAAAGATTTGAAAAATAGTAGAATGTGGCTCTAATTGTCACAAAAAGAAATAATAATAATTTTCTTATATGCTTACCATATAAGAAAAGGCATACAATGAGAGAGGAAAAAAAAAAAAGATAGTGCGGCAAAAGAAAAGATAGGTTGGGGGGAAAAAATAACGTCATAAAATAAAAAAAAAGCTATTGTCACGATGACGCATATCGACTTCTTAAACAAGTCCATATGCAATATCAATTATACTTTATAGTATATGTAATCCCTATATTTAATTTGATATATATATATATATATATATATATATAAAAATAAAAAAGTCTTGAAAGAGATTAATTGAAAATATTATACATAAAATAAAAATTATCTAGGATAATTTTCATAAATATAACATTTAAAATATTAATGGTTGGGTTAACCAAATGAAGAAGTTGATTAAGCTGACCATTTTTTAAAAATATTTAAGATTTGTTCTTCTTTTTAGTGTCTTTATTTTTCTGCGATTTTTTTTTCTTCATCATCTTTTTTCTCTTCTTTGGACATTTTTCATTCTTCTTATATGCCATTTTTTTTAACTGTTATTTGGTTCAAGATTGTGTACCAAATATAAAGAATCTTGAAAAAAAAAATGTCCTTTAGATTGGAGAGCCAAATGTGTAGGAAAGAATAGTCAAATCTAAATGGATAAATAACTTGGGTATCCAAATTCAAACAATCAAATCTAAATATACCAAATCTAAACGATCGTATACCAATTTTTTTTTATAAAAAAAATCATTTCAAATTCAAACGATTCAATATAAATGATCGTGTATCAAAGACCGATCAAATCTAAACGATCAAGAATAGTAAAATCTGAACGATCATTTTTCAAATATATTACGTGCTGGATGTCAATTAATCACAACCATTTTTTATATTTTCTATCATGGACACTAAGTTTTTTTCCATTTTTAAAATTGTTATATATATTTAAATATTTTAACGGTTTTTTTTTTTAAAAGGTTCCAATTATATAATATCAAATTGTACCTAATTAAGATACTTAAACAACATTATTATTATATACAAATAACCTAATTCTACTTTCCAAAGATCCAAAATTAGATTTTCTTACGATGATCAGATCCTTTATTATTCCTTTTGACTATTTAAAACCAAATTTCTACGACAAAATGTTTGATAGCTTAACCTTTGCGATTGACTAAACCATACCTATGGAGAATTCTTTTCACAGCTTGCTAATAATTATATTAGGAATGGGGTGGCGAATCTAAAAAATTTATTGCTTTTACCTTTTAATTTTGAAGTGTAAGATAACAATATATATTAAATCATGCTTTATTTTAAACAAGGTATGGTTGTTCCCTAATTCTCGTGGCTTCAAATTATGTGTTTTGTAAATTTTAATATTTAAATTCTTATCGTTAGTTGATCTAACAAGACTTTTGTCACACATGTTATTAAGATTAGTTGATAAAAATGATGTATATTTTCAAACATGTCTCCCAATAAGCCAATTACCAAATTATGAGAAAAAAAATATAAATTGCTCTTATTACATAAAGTCTACTAGTTATAGTTCAAAGTAAAGCCGCAACCTTTTCCATTTTTTTGCCGGTTTTATATCCAACCTTCAATATGCAAATATTAACAAAGCACCCTTTTCCCCCAACTAAATTATATTCATTCATTTGCATACCTTCATATTCATACTTTTCCCCCCAAAGTTTTCGATACTTCTACAAAAATTGTACAACGTACTTCACGTTTCTAAAAACGTAAAGTAAGCTCGAGTAAAAGATTGAAAATAATATCTTTTACTAGGTAAAAACAACGATTTATAAGCAGTGTCAAGTATATGAAATACATGTGTTTAGAAAAATTGCATCAGATGACAAAAAAAAAAAAAAAACAGTCCATAACACGTTTTTTAGTATATTGCGAATATGACAAATATAACAAGTAATTAATGATATCATGAGACTATCATCATAAGGTTATTCTCTTTTAAATTTACTATTTTTGCAATGTAAAAGATATAGTGAAATGAACTCTATTACCATAATTTTTTTTTTGCTATTTTTGCAAATGTTTCGTATGTTTACTTATTTTAAGTGACAAGTGTCTAGATACCATAAAAGTATTGTATAACTTGACAATTTTTAGTTGTCAAAACTAATTTTTTCTTGACATTCGAAAAATGATAGTTTGATTAATACTTGATACATTTTACTTGTCAATTTGTACGTGTTAATTTTTTTTTTTGTATTATTTAGAAATTACCTATAACTGCCCCCGTTTTTAATTTTAGGTTGAAATTAGTTTTTCTATCTTAAACACTTTTGATAGATCTTCAAATAGAAACACAAATGTGTTCAACAACTAATTTTTAAAAGTACTTTTATACATGTTTGGTATTTTATTTACTAAAAGTGTTTAGATCAATATTTTCAAGGTCGGTCAGTGGCAATCGAAGGTTGGTTGAGGTGGTCGTCGATGGAATTGATGGAAATGAGAGTCAAAGATTGGCCTACAACGATCACCATGTGTGGTATATGAAAGTTGATGGACGATCTTTCTAAATTAAATTAAGAGAAAAATAAAAAGCAACTCACAGATTTAAATAATGTTTATCATTCAAACTCGTAGAAAAGTTAATAGGAAGTGCAACCTTGAGAGCATGAAAAACAAGGGGAAAAACAAGGGATGGACTGCAGAATGTTTGACCACGAAAATATATAAATATAAATCAATTCTTATATATATATTTGACCATAATATAATTGTTACAAATAATAAAATTTAAAAACTCTAAAATACAATATTTGTTTTTTTTTTTGTCAATTTTCTTCAAAGTGCAAATGAAAAAATTAATGCAAAAGTGACATTAATAATATTGTTAAAAAATCAGAGGACAAATAATAATAATATATATACTTATTAAAATATATTTTTCTTAATTAAAATAATTTTGAAATAATATTATACGTGTGAATTATAAGAATTTTGTAACAACCAATTATTAGTAACTATATAGTGTATAAGAATTCCCAATTTATATTCATATTTGATTGGGTATAAGAATTTCCAATTTATATTCATATTTTATTTCTTTTCCTTGAAAAGTTTTGTTTCCAAGGATTTTAGAACAGAATTATTATCTAATCTGTAACACTAAATACATTTCAATATGAGTATATTCAATATAGACTATTATTAATATATAATAATAAAAAATTGATTTATACGTTATGATATAATTAAGGGTTTCTTAAAAATGCAAACCGATATTCATTAGCCAACCATAAAAATAGTAATTATATTGTATATATTTATTTAAAAAAAACTAATTATTAATATGCATTCAAATTTATTATGCTAATTCTATTTAAATTATTGTGTTTAGGATCAATCATTATTCATTTGTTAATTTTTGTTGACTTAATTTGTTAATATTTCAACAAAAATTTAAAAAAGAAAATATTGTTTTATAGATAGGTTTTGTATTTCTTAAATCTATATGTTAAAAATAATCATTCCACTCTCAAAGTAACAAACGTCATTTGCGTCATTTGCTCCATCTAAACATTAATTAAACTAGTTTGAAAAATACTAAAACTCATATCACTCAAACAACATACATAAAACAATATGACTTACAATAGTAAAACCCAAAGATACAAAAAATCCTAATTGATCATATCTCTTCCCCCTTCCACAGATAACAAACTCTCAATGAAAAGATCATAAGCTTCGAATCTGTGAGGTTTTGCATCAGTTAAATCCCCTTCTATTGGAAGCTTTTTGAATAGTTGAGTTTTCGTGTTATACATAATCACATATCCTTCACTGGACTCCATTAACAGTTCTTCACAGCTTACAAACAACAATGGATGCTCAACTCCAAAAGGAGGATCAATCGTCAATAGCTTCGACCAGGAAACAACACCAGATTTATCCTTCTCCATCTCCCAAATGTCAATATTTGTCTCATTACTTTCAAATGGATAAACAAAAAGGACAATGGATCTATTCAAAACCCTTAAACTTATTTTATGCTTTGTGTCATCGAAGCTCTCTGGTAGTGAAATTTTACCAAAAATCTCTTCACTCATGTCAAATGTTACAATATAGTCCGTTTCGGAAATCCTTGGTTCACCGTATCCCCACCAATAAAATATTCCTTCGTGATACATATCAAATGTAGATGTGCATGATGCACTGCCACAAAAATCAGGAGCTCCAATTTCTCTCCATTTATCTTTGCTCAAATCATAAATTTCCACTCTCATCCTCCATTCTGCTGGTCCTCGACAACTCACAATTCTAACAACTTTGAAATCACTAGATTTTGCATCATACCCGAATTCAATAGTAAATGGTACTGCAGAGTAAAAATCAGGATCGTCATGATGGCAACCACGGAAGATAAGAATCGATGGCGGAAGTTTACGAAACTGTCTAGTCAAAGGATTAACGAGAAAAGCGTCATCACAATCAGTAAGACAAACTAAGCCGTGAGAATGGCCACAAAGTTCTAAAAGTGGATCGATCTCTTGGAATGTCAAATTGATGTCAAGAACAGACAAAGATTGATCGAGAGAGAATTTGAGGATGGAGAATACAAGTTCTTGTTTGTCAGAGTGGTTGGTGAGGGCACGTTTGATGAGGACGTGTTTATGGAGAAAAGAATCTAAGAGATGTTTTGTTACAAATTTAGGATGGTTGATAAGATGATACCAGGATTTGCAAACAGACTTGAATCAAAGAAGAGATTGTGGTGGAAGCTTGGATAGAATTTGAATCACAACATCAGAAACCACCATTATTGATGTGTTTATGATGGAAATACTAACTGTAAGAGAAAAGAGCAAAAATAAAAATCATTAGAAAAGAATAGAGTGTAAATGTAAAGTTTTACTGTGAAGAATGGTGAGGCTTGCAAATAATGAAGTCTGCGGTGGAGATTGGAGATCAATCTACCGTTGTTTCAAACAAGAACACGAGGGAGGAAATGGAGAAGATGATAAATGTCTTTAGGGTTTTTCCTTTTTCCATATTTGGTTTCTGAGTTGGGTTGCCATATCGGGTGACAAAGGGAAATGACCCATTAAAACGTTTCATTTCAAAAAAATCACAAAAACGACAAATTGTTTTTAGGGTTTTTTATTTTCATATTTGGTTTCATAGTTGGGCAGTCATATTCGGCTGAGCTGAATGGCTTTTCTGATTGATTTTCTAATTTGTTGTGTTATTTAATTTTGTAGGAGTTGCTAGATGATGTTGAGCCACCATTAAAAGATGCACGGAGATACTCGCAAAACAATAGTTAACACTTAATAACTTGAACTCAACAATCAAAGAACAAGGGTAGTATTATATGTATGTAGATAAGTAGAACTAAGAATGTGAAAAATATTTTAGCAGCAAAATGCAAGAAGTTAGATCGCTAAGAGAGTTGAGAGTTCTAACATGTTGAGGTTTTATACACCAAATTTGAAAAGAAAATTTATATATATCTACGACTTTTTATCCTAATAATCGAATTTAATATACTTTATTACTAATAGTCTAAATTTGCTCAATCTTTTTTTGAAAATGGTGTTTTAGTTAGTACAGATCTCATTAAGTTATTTGGAAAAAAGCTAAAAAACAATTAAATATTCACAAACCATAAAAATGTATCAAAGTTCTGCAAGGATGCAATGAAAACATCAGGCATCAACTGGCAAGTACATAAACATCTCTTGGGTGGTCAAAATCAGTGCAAATTCAAAGCAAAGGAAGAGAAACCTGAAGCGGGAGCTGGAGCAGAAAAGAATATATGAAAACTTGGAGCACAGAATAATATTATATATTCATAGCCCTAAGCTGATTCGGTAGAAATTGGATCCATTTGCCCAAATTTGATCTACAACATCTTTTCTCCAACTAACTCACATCTAACCCAATTATA
>JBBPDI010085394.1:0-13016 GCA_037974545.1 Cucumis variabilis
ATATTTACAAGCTATAACAAAATTTTGGATTCTATCACTGATAGTCTTTTATCACTATAGCATATCAATGACTATCAGTCATAGAATTTTGTTATGGGTTGTAAATATTTTGTAAAATCTACTATTTTTAAAAATTCCCCTTATTATTATTTTGGAGTAAATTTCAACATCTCTCAATTATTATTATTACTATTTTAATTTGTTTAATATATTTTTTAATAATATATTTTGTTAATATATGTGTTTTTTTAAATTAAAAAATTGAAGAAAAGATATGTATAATTTTAATTAAGAAATAATCAAATTAAATTAGGAAAAGTGAATTTAATAAAAAAAATTAAATATTGAGATATTTAATATATATAAATATATAAAGAAAAGAAATCAAATAAATAAAATTAAAATTGAAAAATTGATATTAATTTTAATAAGAAAATATAGTTTTAGAATTGAAATATTTAATATATATATATATATATATATATTGAAAAAAAGAGGAAGGTAGGAGACCCATGCATAACATATATATAAATAATGAAAAAAGAAGATCTGAACCCATGATTAATATATATAAAGAATGAAAAAGGAAGTAGACATAGGGCCTACGTGTAATACATATATATTATTAAAGAGAAGGTGTTACACCCAAAACTATCTTATTTTTGTCAATAATTTTGCCTAAACTTATTTTTTTTACATTAGTTTCTAAAATCACATTATTTTAAAACAAAAGTTCGTCTTTTTGTAAAAACAACTACTATTGACCGTAGCTACCTATATACCTTTTCTTTTGTAGTTTGTGTTTGCTTGGCGAAGGTAGGGAGAGAGTTTGGAGGACTTACAAAATAATCACATCTAAATTATAGAAAAAGCCACTAGAAAAAATCAACCGACATCTATGCTAGCATTATTAAAGTCTTATTAATATCGATTTAAAAACGACATTGCGACATTAAAGGCCTTTAATGTCGTTTTTAAACTGACATTTTTTATGACGCTATTGAAGATCTTTAGTGTCGGTTGGTCTTTGATGTTGTTTTTAAACCGATATTATAGTCTTGTTTTTGGATCTATTTTTATAAATTTATTTTTTTAAAACCCAACATTAAAGTCTTGTTTTTTGATCTATTTAATTGTTGCATTATCGTCCGTTTTTAATAAACAAACATTGAATAATTGTAGATAAATATTTTTTTTTCACGCCAACAAATCAATAAAATTAATATTATTTTAAAAACTACAATAATTTTCTTTTATATTTGTATACACAAAATGAAATCTTAATATTGTGTTTGTACATTAGACAATAATATATGAAACAAGATTCTAATACAAGACTCAAATAAGAAATCCTAAACGTCTTTTCAGTCTTTAATCTTCAATTCGTCTAGCTATCACCACAATCGCTTAGCTTTCAATCCAATGACTTCAATCATTCTACAAACAATATCAGAGTGAGTATCCATTGGAGCTCTACATGATGGCAAAATAGCCACGAAAAGATAATGCTATTGAAAAATTTAAAACTACAACAGCAAAAGCTAAGAAGAAATTAATAATACTTTTGAAACATTCACCTCGACCTTAAGCAAGTAATCCTAAAGTTTAATAGTTTTTGGCTAAATGATAAAGGCTACATGAATTCTAAAATTACTAAAAAAAAACCTCAAATACTTTTAGAGGTTCGTGGGTATCTTACCGAATGAGTTAATCTGACTAGTGGATTTTTATCAACAATCAACGATCCAAAAGAAAAACCAATGTCATCATTCAATCATTTCATCAAACACGTTGTGGGTATTAAAAAATAAAGTAAATACAACAAACTATGGTTATCTCCAAGCCAAGCAAGGCTCACATCTACTCTCGCAAGAGATTTTTTATTATCTCCAACTCCTGAAATAGAAGCATTAGTAATCATGAATATCTACCAATCGAGTAATACTCAAGAAATACTAGACAAACCGGCGATATGAGTCTTTACATCCCTTTCATACACTGGAACGGAACAACCTTCGTTTTATTTCTTTTGGTGGCTCCACTCCATTCACCATTAAGCTTTGAAAAGAATAACCATTGCAGCATATACAACCATCAATAAAATGAAGAGAGATTATTGATGCAAAACAGAAATTCACTCAAACTACTTTAGCATTCACTCATCTCAATTGAAAGAAACTAGATACAAATAAACTTACTTCGTTTTGGGGAGGAGTATGCAGCTACTGTTCAAGAGCCATGGAATTGAAATCAATGGCTGTTTTTGGTACTATCTCCTGGAGCAGCTGAATCTTCATCTCTTTAGTTTGAGTTGTTGTCCTCAACTTTTCGATAAACTAAAACGAAAAGCAAGAACACCAAACAGTCTTTTAAGAATGATAAAAAAGAAGAAACTCTCGCAAGCAAGACAATTGAGTTTTCATTCATGGATAAGAGCTACTAACAACTACCTCTTTATTAGTAAATGATCCGAACGAACTTCCATATTTCTCAATAAAGGGATTTTGAAACTCTCGCAATTCAGGCAAGTCAACAGATCTCGCTGCAGCGTAAATTAACGTTGCAATCGCTTCTTTGCATTCATCTGAACATTCATGAAATAGAAACAAAAACATAGGAACAACATTTAAATCCATCTCAACGGATTCAAGCTTGAGAAAGAGAAATGTAATGAAAAAAATCCATGGTATCTATCAACCTCTCCTTATTTAGGACAGGAATTTGATTGGAGATTGTGCCACAAAACTCATCAATCAGTTCATAACATCTCAAGACATTCCGCTCAACAAGAAACCCTTCGACCTATTTCACTAGTAACAAAAATAGATTAGCGACCAAAACCAGAGAAGATAAGCCAAAATTTCTCTTTGATAATAACTTAAGGTAAAAGAAGAATGTGTAAAGGGGAAAAAAAGCTTTGTTGAGTGGTATCCAAAAGTAACACATAAAGCGAAACTACAGAAAAGAACTAAAGCCAATAAAGACAAATTAACCAAAGATCAAGAATCTAAAACCCAGCTTAAGAACAGAATTCGTCAAGAAGATGAACTAACCCTGTTTTAAGCATTGTAATCGAGAGGACTCTTGAGAAGTTCAACAATGTCGTTCTTCAAATACTTGAGAATCACATTATTCTTCTTTCAAGTTGTATTCAGTCACGTCTACGTCATCTTTACGCAAGACTTGCTATATTATGAACAAAGAAAAAGAAATCAATAAAAAGAAATCGTAGACAAAAAAAAAATCAATAATAAGTCCTATCACCATCAACTTGTAGATCTACATCAGATCATTGATCTAGAAACATTGAGACACCAACAGAGAAGAAGACGAGAGCTAGATTTGTGAAAGAAACGCGACGAAGCATCAAAGAAAAGCCAAAGAAATGTGACGACTGTGAAAATAGAGGACGATCTTCGATGGGGGTGAGCACGAAGGACAACCTGGGACGGCGGGACAGCGGTGGCGCGACATGGTTCGACAAATCTTTGACAGATCTTCAATGATGGTGGCCACAAAGGACAATTGGCCACAAAGGACGACACAATGGCAAGAATGTGCTTCGATGATGGTGGTGCGAGGTGAAAGAGTGAGTGATTGAGAAGAAAGTGTTTGAGGATTTTAGGGTAAGGTAAGATAAAAGAGAAGAAGAATGAGAAAAGTGAGGAGTGAATTAATTTTGTAAAAGTAAAAAATAAAAAATAAAAAGTTAAAGAATTATGGAGGTTTAATGTTGTTTTTTAAAATGGGAATGTATAATGTCAGTTTTAAACCGTTTATAACTGACATTAAACATTCACATTTTAAGAAACAATATTAAATATCAATTTTTATTTTTTCTAACGTACACTAAATGTCATATTTCTTCTGGTAAAATTTTAACTTTGATAAAGAAAAACATTAAGAGATAATGTCTTCACCTCAAGGTGTTTACAAAAAAAATTTCTATGTCTTAACATTATAAACTCAAGTAAGTTATTTCATAGTTTAGTTGAGTTTTGCGTAATTTAACTGAAAAACTAAAAAATCTAAAAACAAAACTATGAAACAATTACTCACCAATTTCTCAAACTTTTAATTGTTTCAAATTATAAAAGAACTTACTGTAACTAATTAAATCATTGGACACATCCGGCTATCTTAAATGATAATACTAATAGATTTATCATAGTATTTTAGAAACTACGACTTTGGTCCTTATAGTTTTAATTTTGATGACTTTGGTCCCTGATCTACTTTTTGTGAACTACTTGAGAGTAAATAATACTTGCCTTCAACTTCATTAATGAGAAATGGGTAATATAAATACACAATCGGACATACGAAATATGAGGTGACAATGATTTAACCACCAATAACATATGATTCAATCACCAATAACATAATAAGCAAAGTAAACTAATCAATGAATTTTATATCTTAAAACTCGTAGATAGTAAATGTCATTTATTAATATTATGAATAAAATGTTATTATTGTAACTTCAATAAATGTTATTGATTATTTTATTACTTTTGTTTGATAACCTAAATCCTTTGAGAGGCGTTTGGGGAAGGGTTGAGTTATAGAAGGGTTAGGGTTATGATAAAACTGGTATTATAATAAAACTAGTGTTATGATAAGTGGTGTTTGGGGGAAGGGTTTATAAAGTTAGTATTATGATAAGATGTGTTTGGAAGAAATGTTATGTGGGTAGAGTTATGATGGTATTATGATAAGATGTTTTTGGGGGAAGGATTATGTGAGTGGTGTTGTGAAGTTTTTTTATTTTCAAAATTCAAATTCTAAATTCAATATCTTATTTTATTTTTAACATCTAGGTTAGAATTTTAAAAAATATCAATTTGGGAAAAAGAAAAAAGAATTTTTAAAAATAAACCTTTAATTAAGAAGTAATTTTAACAAATACATTCACAATCAAACTTATTAAACAATCAAACTCTCATATCAATTAAAATTTTTAATTTATTTCAAACCCAACTTTAATGGCTAATTCTCCAAACTTATTTATGTATTTAACTTTTTGTAGGCAAAGTTTATTCAGTCAACTAAATTGACAGAATAAATTTTATATATTTAATTAATCTAAGAGATAAATAAAATGTGGAGTGTTCATAAAACTACAAATTGGGTTTGGATTTCTCTCACTCACAAATGACAATTGAATCTTTCTATTTCTCACCATTCTTTCAAATTAGAGATCAATTGAATCTTTCTATTTCTCACCATTCTTTCAAATTAAAGATCAATAACAAACATAACGATTAATTATAAGTTATAACAAAGGTTTCCTACTCCTTTATATCCTATATACCCATAAAGAAAATTAGTTATACATTCATCCATTATATTAAAAATATCAAAAAAATTCAACAGATCATGAATCTTCAAATTTTCATAATGTCAACAAAATCTCATCCCAAAATAGAGCTCCAAACACACAACATCTACCATCTCTCTCACTCTTTGTTTTCTAAAAAAATGGCTTTTAATTCACAAACAAATTTGTCAAGAAAATCCTATTTAACCCCAAATCATTGAGTAAAATAGAGAGGGATGAGAGAAGAAAAAAAGGTAGATTAAACAGAAGTTTACACAGAGGGGAAAGAGGAAAATGAAAAAGGGAAAGGGAAAGAAGAAAACATAGAGGGGGAAGGGAAAGAAGAAAATGTAGAGAAGAAAACCCAGAGGGGAAGGGGAAAGAGGAAACGAAGAGAGGAAGGGGAAAGAAGAAGAAGACGCAACAAGGATTGAGGGAAAATTGGGGGACTAATACGCGGGTTATGGCAGAGTAAAGGGCAGGGTTATGGAAGAGAGGGGATAAGTGTGAAAGGGATTTAGGGCTATATAGTTTTCATAAATTGGGCCTCAAACAAGGGTTATGGTTATTTAACCTTAACCCAACAATGATAAATTGGGGCCCAAATGCCCCCTTGTGTATTATGAATTCCTATTTGTGTAGGATTGTTCTTTGACTTAAACGAGTGAGAGTGGTAAGATTTTTGACTCAATAAGCCTACCTTTTTAGGGACAAGATTGAGTATAGAGTCGAGAACATAATATCACATAAGATAGAATTCACTCCTTTTTTACTTTAGAGTAAATAGATGGACGTTCCTTTAAATAGTGTTTTCGGGACTTGAGCAAAGGGTCATCCCCTCTCTATGACACGAGATGGGTTTCTGTTTATTGGTTGAATTATATGTAGGTTGTTCTTTAGAGGACCACTAGTATTTAAGGACTAAGAAGTAACTCAAGGGTAAACAATAATTTGATCCAACTAGTGTTACAAACATTCGTGAAGGACTAGCTAACTCATTGTTATTAATCTATATCCGTGAAAATAGAAATATATCTACAACTAGAAGAGTGAAATTGTGAGTCTTTAATGGAATATACACACAGTTAACAAATATTTATTAATGTGGTTAATAAATTTAGTCAATTAATTTCATATTGTTGAAACTTCTGATTTGTAGATTCATTTGAACCCTTTCTAGCTCATCTTGTAATGAGGTCATTAGTACTCTTTCTAACTCACCTGGTAATGAGGTTATTATATATTGGATGGAATTCGAATGACTCAAATTCATTTAGGAAAATAATAGAATGTATGATGATACATTATAAATAAAATTTATATTTTAATTAAGTTTTATATAAATTTAATTATAAAATTAATTCAAAATCAATTTATGAAAAAATAAAATATTTGAATAAGTTCAATTATTAATTTAATGTGTTTTCTATAAAAAAGTATTAATTTGATGTGAAATAGATTCATATTAAAATTAGAAGTTGAAATAAATGCGTACATAATACACATAAAAAAACTAAAGGTTATTAGAGAAATATTTATTTAAATATGATTCAATTATGAACTAAATTCAACCTAAAATATTTAATTTAGTAATTAATTAATTATCTAATTTAATTTGATTGATTTAATTAAATAAATGAATTAAACTATAGCTTAGCAGGACATATTCATTTAATAGAAATATTAATGAAATATAATTTAATTAATTATTAATTTAATTAATTATATTTAATTTGAAATTAACTAAAATAAATGGGAAGGAGATAAACTTCTACGTTATATATCTCCTTTTTAACGTGGAACTCTCCCACGTTTTCTCTTGTACACCACTTCCCACTTCATCTTCTTCAATAACCTACAGAAAATAGGTAGATGTGTTGAAGAATGTAATTAGTAAATTACAAAAGAAAAAATTCTCTCTAAAAAACCATTCTCAATCCCAATTGCTTCTATAAGAGGAAAACCTTAAATTACTTGGAGTTATAGATTAGTTTTCAATTGGTGGTGTTTATATTTTTTTAAGAAGAATACACTACACGATGTTCACATGAGATTTTCAGAGAAATGTAATTCATGGAATTGAACTTTGTATATTGATTTGTATAATGAATACAATCTCTAATATTTATTCTTTTGATGCTTTCTCACGAATATAAATTAAAATTTAGAACTTTTTGATCTTCGATCTTTAGGAGTTGTGGTTGCAAGTCTATTTGAACTTCAATCTTCTGGAATTCAAGGAAAGTTTAATATTCCAAGTCTTCAATCTTTTAGAAGATGATAATCTCGAGGTTGATAGCAATTTGCATGTCTTGAGAGCTGTTTAGAAGTTTAAAACTTCAATACTTCAAAGGTTTTTATTTATAGAGAATTTACTTAGGCTTTAGGTGTGCTTAGGTTCATTTGCTTGTCAGGCTTTGGCTTTGGCACATTTGCCTTTTGTGGGCTTGAGCTTGGGTCCATTTACCTTTTGCGGGCTTGAGCTTGCGCTCATTCACCTTTTTGGTCCAATTTTTATATTTAGGATTTGAATTGGATTGGGTATGATAAAACTTAATTACCCAAACTCAAATCAAATTATAATTATCACATTTGATGACATGGCAGAATTTAATTAGTCAAAATTTCTTGCTCAACACGTGGTTTTCATCCAAAAGATTTTGTTAAAAAACATCAATAAGCTAGAGTTAAAAAAAGTTCTTTCTCTATGTTTTAATTTTAGAAAGCATGTTTATCCATTTATTTTACAGTAGGTTTATTTTTTTTTTTATAATTTTGCGAATGTAATTGAACGTATTTCAATTTTCTAATTAAATTTGAGTTTATAGTTCTTTGATGTTTTTCGTTGTGTAAGGGCTTTTATCTCTTTACTAATATCCAACTAATTATTAATATCCTAAAACTCCCCCATAAGATGAACTTGGGATATTTAAAATTCTCATATTCGTTAACAAAACATTAAAAAAAGATGAAGATAATGCCTTTGTGAAAATGCTGATAAGCAGAGAATGACTCAAATAGGCGTCGACCAGACATCTCCTTTTGCTACATGGTCTCCTTTGTTTTTTCATGGAAGACCGAATTTGAAGCTATATGTGAATGGCGACAAAACTATCATAAAATAATAAGGGAGAAGCTGATATGTTAATTTGTAAGTCTTTTAAAAATTCAATAAGCCAAGAAACCTAACTGACAATGGTTATGTAAGCAGCTTTAGCAGATGATCATGAAACTATTGTTTGTTTATTATATTTCCATGAAACCAAAGAGTCACCAAGGAATGTACAAAAATCGCATGTTGACTTACGAGTTGCTGTCAAATGTGGTTGTTTCAGCACTACAACAAAAAGTATCTATTACAACAGTTGTGTACATCCTAAAATTGAAGGGAGTAAAAAAAACTGTCACAAAAGCTAAAAATTCGCGTTTTTGGCAAGAAAAGACGATTTTTTTTTGGATTTCACTTTACGCAACAGTTATTTGGTGTCATAAAAGATACAAAAAATAATTTATTTAATTTATTAAAATAAAATTCATTTTAAATCAAAAGTTTATTAAAATCAGAATTTTTTCTAATTCTAAAAACATTAAATAATTTATTTATTAAAATAAAACTTATAAAAATATCTCAAAAATCCTTTCTCTACCTTCTCCTCCTCTTCTTCTTCTTTTTTTCTTCTTCTTTGTGGAAGATCCACCCGTCGCCCTCCTTCTCATTTTTTCCTCCCTTTTGCTAACTATATCTCTTTCTCTCTCACACATGTCGAGAACGACACGACTTTTTGCCGACGACACGTCCAAAATCTCCCTCTTGCTCTCCTTCAGCTGACGCCACCACCCAACACCCCCTTGCACCGCTGAACTCGCTGGTGAATTCCAGCCATCGTGTGCGGTAGCTCGCTGGAGATCAAGTCCATCGTGGTCTGTCTCCATTCTTTGTTCAGATTTAACTTCTAGAGTTTTCATTTTCACTACCATTTTCTTTTCATTTCTTTTCAAATGCTTTCATCTTACCCACAATATGAAGGTACTCAATCAAAGTTTCATTATTTCTATTATTTGTATTTGTACAATATATTAACTTTAAATGCTTTCATTTTACCCACAATGTGATATTTTGATGGTTCTTTTTATGAAAAACATCCCTCATAGTTTTGTTTTTATAGGAGACACATGTTTGTTTTATCTACCATCCTATTCAATATTATTGTTTAGGATAATTTTTCTAATGTGAATCTACATTTTTTTCTTTATGGTTGGCTATGTAATGAAGCATTTTAGTAGCCTACAATGTATTTGATGAAATGCCTCAATGAAGCATTTAGTTAATTTTTAATTGATTTTTGTTCGTTCGAATTAGGAAATCAAGGTCAAGGGAGATTTCATGGCTATAGACTCAAGCTTTGAGAAAAAGAGAATGAAAAATGAAATGTGAGATTTTAAACTTTGATGATGTGTAGGGTCTTTTTGGTTGTCTATGCATTTCCTAAGTGAATTTGAGTATTTTTTATTTTTCTATTGATCTTTTGTTTATGGTTGCTATTGAGTTGTATCATAATTGCATGATAGTCATAGCATAAACAAGCTATATATATAAACTTGAACACAAGTTCTTGTTATCTAACTCATTACTAAATTGTTGTAATTTGGTTACTCTTGATTTACTAATGATTGAAGATTCAAAAAAGTTTTGAACGTTTTCACTATGAGCAAGAAATAAACTCTTTATGTTGCTAATGAACTTATCTTGATTTATAGGAAGTTCTGATAAACCATCAATTTAAGCAATTATTTTGACCTTATTATAGTTGTGAATTCTATTTCTTTTTGTTGGTGTTGGAAGTCAGTATGCAATAATGGTCCTACTCCTGTAAGGCAGAGAGAAGTATGATATTTGTGAGGTAAAACATTTTCTATTAAACCTAAATGTATCATTGAATTCCATTTTCCATTGTTATTATGTTTGAAAAAGAAGCCTAACCTTCACTCTCTTTTTCTTTTTGTCTCTATTATGATCTTGCAATCTTGGAAGCATTACAGTTTCTTTTGTAACCTAAAATTCTTTTATTTCATTTAGATTGAAATTATGTTTTGCTTTGATTGAAGGATAGAGGGAAGTGATTATTGATAATTATATGTATGTACTCTCTTCCTTTCTTACAATAAGGATAATAGAAACAAAAATTACTACATGTTCTTCTATATTGAAAGGAAAGACAAAAAAAATGGTGGTGAATTAAAATGGCTTGCAAAAATTATATAATTAAAGTGGGAGCCTGAGACATACAGTGAAGGTATGATTATGATTTATGCATTTCTAAAGTATAGTCATTTTGTTACAATGGAGGCTATATATTTTTTTTTTTTACTTTCTGGTATATGCTTCATATTGTGTATAATATTAAGTCATCATTTATAATGCACTTAGTATAGACATCCTTTATAAAGCTACGCGAACTTTTCATATGACATACCTATTTTAACAAAACTTCCCAAACCTTGTTTGTAATATTTGCATTTTTGGATAGATGTGTCGTTGTAAGTTCATCATTGATATTGGGTATTCTTTGAAAAAGATTTATTTTGTATGGTAGAATTTTATTTGTCACTTACCATGCTAGATCTTCTCAAGAGGAGTAAATTTGAAAATTTCGAAATACACCACTGGTTTGATTTCTCAACCCTTGGGTTAATAATTCTAAACTTCTGATTGAGACTGAAGAGTTGAATAGGAAGCATTATGATTTTTTTACCTCTTGAAATGATTTCATTTTCATTTCTATTTTGATCTCTTAGATGCCAATACCTTTGGTTTGTTAAGGCTTTGTCTGTCTCTTCTTAAATATATTAGTGATTGAAAGTAATTTTAATAACTTGTTTATCCGTTCAGCTCATCTTCATATTGAAGAGACAAATATGAATTTGTACAGTAGTAGATCCCACACTATTTCTCGCATGGTAAACTCAACATTCTTCCAATTCTGCAAGTCATCCAATATCAAAGGACATTGACAAATATATACTGATGTTTAGTATAATGATCCTAAACAATATTAATTTACTGATGATTAGTATTCATAAACTACAAAGACAATAATTTGTGATTACAACAATTGGTGAAATATGCAACCATGTTTAGTACTTGATAAACATCAGTGACAATAATTTAAGACCAATTTTGGTTTATTAAAAAGATAACTAGTTTATTTTGTATAATATGTTTTAATATATATGTCTAAAGGAGGACAATGTCATGTGCAAAATTAAGGGGCCAAACTGATTCAAATAGCCGAATGGACCAAAGGTCCAAACTTAAAAAGAAGGCATCCTTAACATTTCATCTGATAAAGTAAGTATGTTAATAATATATGTCTAATTATGGGAGGAAAGATTTGAAATATTTCATATATTAGTGAAAAGTTTATATTTTTTTGAATGAGAAAGAAAAGACACTTGAAATTTCGATTTGAGTCTTTGATGAATGAGTTATTGTTCTTTGTAATGTGGTCTTGGCAGATGCTGAATTATACGATTTCGATGATGAAAAGGTAAATACAATTATATTAGATTCTTGTAAATCATTTTCGATATTATTCAAAGGCTATTAAAGAAAATGTTAGTGATGAAATTTTACACTAATGTGTGGTCTTGGCAGTTGCTAAAAATTTGCTCTTTGTGGGTGATGAAATTTGTATTTGAAAATGTTGATTATTTTGTTAAGAGAGAATTACTTTGATGTTAATTGTTATCAGTTGAGGGTACTGATAAATATCTTGTTGTGATGCCAAAACAGGAAAAGAAATGGCAAGCCAAGCAACTAGTTCTATCAATGGCAACATGAAGGCAAGCCTTCTGTACTTTTACACTCATACATATTAATCATCTAAAATGGTTGTGGAGTTCTAAATATTTTCAGTTTTGTATTTGTTTTCACTACTATGTCTCAATTTCTTGGTTTTAGAGTTCTAAATATTTTCATTTACAGATACCCTGATTCAACAGGTATGTTGAAATATGTAGAAAACTTTTGTCATATTAATGCTTGTACATCTTGAACTTATTTTTTGACAGAAACTTGTGCAATATTTTTTACTTGTTCATTACTTTTTTAGATTTTTTTTTCAAGTGTCTTGGTCACAGTAACTTTATGTTTCCTTCTTGGTCTATTTATTAGTGCAAAAATGATGAGGAAATTGTTTTTGTCATTGCACACGAGTTGGGCCATTGTAATTTCCATCCCAACGAAGGAAGGACTCATCAAAATGATGCAGTATTTTTTGTAAGTGTTGTAATTAGCAAAAATCAGTTCGGTTGAACTTAATATTTCAAAAGGAAATACTATTTTATCAATCCATAAAAGATTGTAGTTATGAAACTATGGAAAAGTAACCAAATGTCCCTCTTAAATAATGGTCATTTCTTGAAGAACCATTATTTTGACTGAAAAAGTAGAGATGCATGCTTATATTCATGTTGTCTTTCTAGGTTTTAATGGAGCCAACAAAGTTCATGAAATTTCCTTCAAAGAAGCTAATCAGGGTCATCAAAATACACTGGTTGTTTTTAGAAATGAAGGATTTGACCATGATTCAGACAATAAAGAATATTTTCAGAGGTGTAGGATTACCGGTTGGTTGTTTATGCTTGTATAGAAAATCATGTTATATGTATTATGATGGTATTTACACTGGTTTTG